>NDFZ01005269.1:0-62643 GCA_002192655.3 Mamestra configurata | reverse complement strand
TCTGTTCCTGTAACCGATCGGCTCGAGCTCCTAGGCATGGAGTTGACAACCAGTCTCAACTTTGGTGCCACCATTGAGCACAAAGCCCAAACTGCGGCCAAAAAGCTGGGCATCCTAAATAGAGTGAAGCGATACTTCACGCCTGGACAGCTTTTAACCCTCTACAAAGCACAAGTCCGATCCTGCATGGAGTATTGCAGCCACCTTTGGGATGGCTCAGCTAAATACCAACTTGCCGCGCTTGACTCGGTGGAACACAGAGCTAAAAGGCTCATTGGCGACGTAAGACTGGTGGATGCCAAGCTTCACAGCTTGGCTCATCGCCGCAAGGTTGCCTGCTTGTCGGTCTTCTACAGATTGTACTTCGGGGAGAGTGTCCAGGAACTCCACGATCTCATCCCACCGGCCCCCTTCTACCATCGGACATCTAGACGCACTGCAAGTTACCATCCCTACCTTATTGCTATTCCACCAATTCGCACTAAACGTTTCCAAACGTCTTTTATAATGCGCACAGCAAAGGAGTGGAACTCTCTGCCTGCGTCTGTGTTTCAGAACGCATACAACCCTAATCTCTTCAAAATTAGAGTGAACAGGCTTCTTCTGGGTAAGCTCGCTCCATCGTCGACTTTGTCTCTGTCATCTATGACCTAGACTATAGTCAAGAGCAAACCCATATTAAATAAAAAAAATATGGACTTTTTTCAAAAAAAACCATCTTCAAAAAATGACACTAATGTTAAAAAAAATGCTTAAGTGCGAGTCGGACTCTCACACGATGGGTTCCGTACCATAAACCGATAAAACACGTTTATTGTATAGGAGTCCTCTTGAATATTTATATTAATTTAATTTTAATTACCTATTTGTAGTTATAGCGGCAATAGAAATACACACTGAATATTTCAACTGTCTATCTATTACGATTCTTGAGATACATCTGACAGATAAACGGATGATGGACGGACGGACAGCGGAGGCTTAGTAACATCGAAGCTATGATTCAACTAAAATAAACGCTATTTACTGCATCAGACTGCGTGAAAAGTGTTTTTTTACAGTTTTATGTTTTATTTTTTTTTGTTTTTACAAAAGAAGTAAATATATATTTTTTTATTTTGATATTGTTTCTTTATTCTACAGTAGATACAGAACAACACCCTTAAATATGAACACGCACTTCTGAAACACCCTGTATTTATTAAGATACGAATTTCTGCCAAGTTTCAAGTTGATGCAATAAGATTTTTCAAACGAACGTTTTCCCCCCTCTTAAAGGTAGACTACAAAATCTTTTATTAGTACCAACAACCTTCATAACAAACTACAACTGTTCTACTATCCAAAATTCAAGTTCGTTTCTTTAGTAGTTTGGCGTACAGTCGCGTCTAACGGAAATATCCTGTTCTTTTATACAGAATATGTTACGCTAAGTTCCTTCGCTTCGCCCGGTCACTCTAGCTCCCGTCATCCCATTCGAACCTAACCTATCCTTGTCCGGTTGCCGTCAATTCCCTCAAACCTAACCTTCTTTCGCGATCTAGTTGCATCAGTTAGGGCTCAGAACGTCATAAGTTTTCGTCATTGCCACAACGCGTTGTGGCCATTAATTAATGCCACAACGCGCTGTGGGCTGTTTTTTTGCTCAATGATCGTTTTCGGACTTTGAGCACAACTTCTTTATATAGATAACAAATTATAATCTATGTTCAATATACTTATGCATTTTTTTTTCAGTTGCGGCAATTAAATTGTTGAGAAGCTTAGCTAAAGAAAATTCTGGAATCTACAGATTTTGGATATACCCTTTAGCTCACGTGAATATTTACAATCCTGATGATGTTGAGGTATAAAGTGCATTTTATAGCAAATTTAAGTTTCAATAGGTATATCAATGGAAAAATGATTTTTATGACCATATTTTCTTGTTCTGCAGACAATTGTCTCGAACATGAAATACAACGAAAAAAGTCAAACTTACAATGTTTTAAAGCCTTGGCTCAGGGATGGACTTCTGCTTAGCAAAGGTGAGCACAGATGGAAGTTTTTTTTTCGGCTAAAGTTAAATATTATAAAAGTTTACTAGCTGCATATTAATATAACATGATTTTTTTAAGGTTCAAAATGGCAAGAAAGGAGAAAAATTCTGACGCCCACCTTCCATTTCAGCATTTTGCGTCAATTTTGTCAAGTTCTAGAAGACAACAGCCAGCGCTTTGTGGAGAGCCTCAAACAAATGTCCGGTCGACCTATCGACGTAGTACCTGTTATTTCAGAATTTACTCTCAACTCTATATCTGGTAAGTTCTTTTTTAACCGACTTCAAAAACAGGAGGAAATTCTCAGTTGGATTGTTTTTTTTTCTGTATCTTTGTTCAGCGGTACCTATTTTCGCCAATTACCAACCGATTTGGATGATTCTTATTTGTTTGGAAGACTATTTTTCTATACTGGTCCCATTTCAATTTGGTGAAGAACTTCTGAGATAGGCAACGGAACTCTTCAAATAAAAGATAGCAAATCTTGAAGGACTGCTGAAATCGCATGTCTGTTTATCGTTTACACCAGTTTAACATAACATCACGCCGGTACGCTGTGACGGGGTACGCAGATTTGTACAAGTCAACCATGTTTTTGGGGTTATCTATTCGGGCATAACCTTAATGTTTATGAACCGGTCTTGATGATACTTTTTGCGTTGAGTTTAGTTACATATGTCACCGGAAAATTGTAGACTCCATAACATTGTAATAAATCTTTATTATATTTAAGTCTCGACATATTATGAAAAATCATTTTGAATACAATCAATCCCATCCAAATTCAATAGTTTCCAATAAATCCGTGTCTTGTTGAGACAAAATTGTTTACAATTTCACGCGATATTTTACAATCTTACGACGGCGGCGGCGTTTGCAATTTTCCGGTGACATATTTATTGCATTTGCATTGGACGTTGAATTTCAAAGATAAACAAGTGACCCCTCAACTTAAAATCTATAAAATCTAGTAAAGTAAGGTTTATGTCAATCCCAAAGCAAAGTAGATGTTTAGGTAACTAAGAGCTGATCTGGACTTCTACGAAGACACACAAAATAATTCCTTATCGAGAAATAACGCAACCACTCATTCATCATCATCAATCAAAACTGTGTAAAAAAGTGAAAAATAAAAAGTAAATTATAAAAATACAACCGACTTCTAAATGAAAACCACTGCAACTTAATTTCGGAAGTCGGTGTCAAAAACAAAAGATCAACCAAAAGCACCAACTTCCGAAATTAAAGTTATTTTATACTTTTTACTACGATACGTTTTATACGTACTACTAGTGTTTTTTATTTGGAAGTCGGTTGTATTTTTTTTGTAAAAAGTATTTGTGCGTTACGTTATTATTGAGATCGAGATTACACATTTTATCTGACCATAGTTAAGAAACCATACTAGGTACTATAAAGTATTTTCCGTCGTACCTAGTTAGATCAAAGGAAAAATGTTTGAAAAAATACATTCTTATTGTTTCAGAGACCGCAATGGGCACCAAGTTAAGTGATTATAAATTTTCAGAGATAAATGCTTACAAAGATGCAATCTACAACTTAGGATACATTTTCTACCAACGAATTACTAAAATATTTTATTTCTTTGATTTCTTATTCAATCTGTCACCATTGAGCAGAAGACAAGATGGTTATCTCAAAATTGTGCATGGTTTCACAAAAAAGGTGATTGCGGAAAGGACAGAATACATAGAAAAATATGGAATGAAAACAGCAGAAGATTCTGTAGCAGATGACGATACACACGTGTACAAGAAGAAGAAGACGGCTATGTTGGACTTATTAATATCAGCCAAGAAGGAAGGACTGATCGACGACATTGGCATTCAAGAAGAAGTTGATACGTTCATGTTCGAAGTACGTTAAATCATCGACCGACAATTTTAATAAATTATCTAAATAAATAAAAGCGAAAGGTCATAGTCTATAATAGCGTTGATTACTTAACATTACAGTTAAAAGTAGATAAACACGTATCCGTTTCGTTTGCAGGGCCATGATACTACAGCGGCTGGTCTGACATTTTGCTTTATGCTCCTCGCTCATCACAAGGACGTGCAGGTCGGTCAAATTTGAAAATTCTTACTTAACTTCTTTCTGACTAGACGTTTTAAAATACAAATGTCATCGCTTTTCATACGGTTTCGTAGGAGAGCCAAGTAACGTTCCCTGTGGATATAAAAAAAAAGTAGCCCACTAAAATAGAAGTCGCGCCTATCCACACGTTTTTTTATATATTTATACATGAAGACGGAATCATTACACAACCAAACAAAAATAAAACCTATCTATATTACCGATGCTCCTCTCTGCTTCGCTCTACTTCGAATTTTATTTGTGTTACAACACCCTGCCATAAGCTGCAGCCATATGAACAATGAAAGCACCTAGTAATACCTACTGGTACCAGAGGACAAGGTAACCAAGCATTACATAAATACAGTATACTGAGTCGATGGAGCAGACATGTGTTAGAGTGGAGACCGCGTATGGGCAAACGTAGTGTGGGACGCCCTGCGGCACGATGGATCGATGATTTGAAGAAGGTGGCTGGCAGCGGATGGATGCTGACCGCTGCAGACCGGGATGGTTGACGCTCTTTGGGGGAGGCTAACGGTCAGCAGTGAACGGCAATTGGCTGATATGATGAATATGCTGATTGAATCCTTCCTACTAGACTAATTTAAACTAGCTAGCGACACTCCGCAGAAGTGATAATATTATTAGCATAAAAAATTTTAACTTTTCAACCAACTTTAAAAAGGAGCAAGTTCTTGATTCTTCTGTATGATTTGTATGTATGTACATTATTGTATCTACATAATTTTGGAGTTAACAGATAGGGATTGCTCCAACTTCTCCAAGTTGGTATCTTTTAAATATGGTGAGGATCTGATGATGGGTTCTGGAGATGAACAAAAACAAGATGTGAAACTCCGCCACGGATTGGAATAATTGAAATATGTTAAAAGTTGTTTCGTTTCTGGTTATATAAATATTGCAAAGCCACTCCATCATCGACCATGTGAGGGTCGGATGATGGGTCTGGAAGGCAAAACATGCAACTCTTCAACAAATGACAATCATCCTACGCTACTGTCGCCAATTGGCTTGTTGTATCACCTACATAAACTGATTTCAATGGATTTTTCGCATAAGTGTACTTTATTTAGTTGAAGTGTACATAGTAAAAAAGGACAGCATTAAAAATAGAAAAAATTACAACCGACTTCCAAATAAAAACACTATAAGGTTCAAAATAACTTAAATTACGGAAGTCAGTGTCAAGAGGAAAGTTAAAGAGCATTTCCTTTCGCAATGACATAATATTTTTAGATATGTATGTATATATTTATATGTTTACGTATGTAGGTATATTTATAAATGTAACATTGTAAAATTTGTGCACTGGATCCTACCCTCTATTGTGATCTCTCTCTATCACTCAAAGGTTTGCTGGTAGAAAACTCATTTTTGAGTTAAGCTCGCCTTTGTACATGACCTATTTTTAAATGTGAATTAATATAAGCTGTTATGGTGTACAATAAAGAATTAAAGANTACTGCCACTTCTCTTCTCCTTCGTACTCCGCGTCACACTTCCAGCCGCTATGGTGGATCTTTCTCTGTAACTGCAGTGCGTCTCTGGAACTCTCTCCCACACTCCTTACGCGACAGCCCTTCTCTTGACGTCTTCAAGAGGAAAGTTAAAGAGCATTTCCTTTCGCAATGACATAATATTTTTAGATATGTATGTATATATTTATATGTTTACGTATGTAGGTATATTTATAAATGTAACATTGTAAAATTTGTGCACTGGATCCTACCCTCTATTGTGATCTCTCTCTATCACTCAAAGGTTTGCTGGTAGAAAACTCATTTTTGAGTTAAGCTCGCCTTTGTACATGACCTATTTTTAAATGTGAATTAATATAAGCTGTTATGGTGTACAATAAAGAATTAAAGAATTAAAGAAAATCCAGAAACACGGACTTGCGAAATTTGTTGTTTAGCAGTTTGTAGTGTTTTTTTTTTAGAAGTAGGCTGTATTTTATAATATTTCAGTTATGCAGGTTCAATATTTGCAAGTTTCGAAATCATTTGTACAAATGTATTTTTTAACAGGAGAAAATCTTTGCTGAAATGAAGGCAATCTTCGGTGATTCAAAACGTTCTGTTAATATGGAAGACTTGCCCAAGATGAAATACTTAGAACGCTGCATTAAGGAGTCTCTGCGGCTATACCCTCCGGTGCACTTCATCAGTCGCAGCTTGAACGAAGACATGACACTAAGTAAGTACCTAAAGGTACACAGAAAAAAAACAATCTGCTTAGCCTTTTTCCCAACTAAGTGTTACTTATATGGAGCGACTGTCTACCTGACCTTCACAATCTCAAAATGGGATAACACTTAGGATACTTCTTGCCAAGAATGCTCAGATTTTCAGCTTCTATCTAACTGGCCGTGAACAACGTGCTTTCCGAGGCACGGAGGTGTCTTGGTATCAATCACTCATCCACGGACCGACCTCGACAAGAATAAAATATCTGATGTTTGTCCTGAGCGCAGTAATCTATTTCACATGCAGGTTTTTACTTGTTAAATTTTCTGCACTATTCCGTTATTGACTTTCTTTGCATCATTGTCATTCTCTTTGCCCTCATCGCAATTTATTTGGGATCGGTGCTCCATATCTTCTTTATCCACACTTGCATTACTATTTACTACACATACTCTATTAGTCGCCATCATAGTAGTCACCCCGTTGCTAGACATATCATCTTCACAATATCCATCCATAGTTTTTGTCTTCTACTCTTTTAACCATCCACATTCATGCACCAATCAATTTTTGGCATTTTTTCGCCCATTGTTTGTTGATTTATGTTTTTTCTATCTAACTTTTCTGTCACTGTGTCTATCGGTGAGAGCGGCTATACTTACGCGGCTTATAGTATAAATGATAAAAAGTATTCTATCTTTCTATTTCAGGTAATTATGACATCCCCGCTGGTACGTTTTGCCACATTCACATCTACGACCTGCATCGTCGCCCTGAGTTGTTCAAGAACCCGGACGAGTTCGACCCCGACCGGTTCCTGCCAGAGAACAGCGCAGGAAGACATCCTTATGCGTACATACCCTTCAGTGCTGGACCGCGAAATTGCATAGGTAAGTTACGAGTTTTGAAATATGCGGAAAGAAGCGAGACAGACAACAAACTGTCTGTCTCAACTGCTAGACGCATTAGAGATAATTAATTTAATCGGGTGATCATTCATTTCATTCATTGGATCTTGACAACCATGTAGAAGCTGTTGTCAAGTTTCCTCGAAGTATTTTATTTTGTTCTAGCTTAGCTTAGTTCCTGAAAATAAAACTAATATGTGCAAGCGAGATTGAAAGATTGAAACATTCAAAATTAACGACAAAATGAAACACAGATGCAAATTTTTTACAGGACAAAAGTTCGCATTGATGGAGATGAAGGTAGCCGTAGCGGAGGTGCTGAGAGAGTTCACGCTGGAGCCGGTCACTCACCCCGAAGATATTCGCATCATCGCCGATATTGTGATGAGGAACGACGGGCCCGTCGAAGTCACCTTTGTTAAAAGGCAATAATATAGTCCTAATGTATAGAATTTATTGAATTTAGCAATAAATGTTCGAAATGATGTATCTTAAATAGTTTTCATTAATTCTGTTGCTCTTGCCAGCTCCGATGCTATTGCCAGCGGCTTCGCCCGCATGAATGTTGGAAATTATGGGGACGTACTACCGGGATGATAACGTATCCTATGTTTAATTCAGGTGTACTTTATTTTCCACAATTGCCACTCAGCTGCATCCGAACATACAGACTTTAACTTTTTCAATATACAGTGATTCAATTTGAGGTTCCTGTGTTTGAAGTTTGAACCGCTGTAATTCAGACAATTGTCAATAATGACGCTTGATTTACACGTCAAATGTTAGTTTGAAACAACACATTTATTGATACTTTTACTCAAGGCGTTAAGATTGACACAACTATTCTTAAGAACTGCTTTTTTTAAAAGGAAGTTTACGTAAATGAAATCATCACCTTGTTGCCAATACCGGGCTTTTAACTTTTGCATATTTGAACGTCGACCCTATTCGTTTACAAACCCGTAACATAAGAGCACCTAAAGCTAAAGTTTTTGCGAATATAATATATGCTAAATCAACGAATTTTGAAAGTTGTACGTTTTTTTAAATATAAGTTGGGAAACTGGAGTTGGATTACCTTATATTAGTAGGAGAGATAGGGTATTATTAAATAAAGAAAGACTCGCTAGGCTATGTACAAATGTGGTAATATTAAATGCTACGCGTGTAGCAGCGCGTAGCACCACTGCTACGCGGCTCACTCAACCTAAGCGGTTTAGAAAGCCTTTTTCAAATTAATAATTGCGTTTTCAAATAAACTGAAAATAACAAACACATTAAACTGAAAATATATGTGACACGCTATTGTCAGTATATTTTCATATTATTATTTTAAATCTAAATCTGAATCGAATCTAAATCTAACCTAATATTATAAAAGGAAAGATGGATGTGTTTGTTACGACTTGGCTCAAAAAAAAAGAAAACCAATTTTAAAAAATTCTTTCGCTTTAGGAAGCTACATTATTAACTTAAAACATAGGCTACATTTTATTTTCGAAAAAAAAAATTATCACTACAAAAATTGTTATAATGTAACCCAAACTAACAAAACTTTGCCTAAGTAATTCATTATTTGGCGTCCGATAAACGTGCGTGAAAACTATTGATTGTACATAAAAATAATGTCCTTTAAAAAAGTCCACTAGGGTATATGTCCAACCATTATGGTTAAGTCATAATGACCGCTTTTTGTTCAAATTATTCAATGTCAAAACCCGGGTAGAATGGAAAATTGGTGATTTTGGTATCATGATATTAATCCTTATCCATTTTTTTAATGGATTAAGGTTGATTATGTGTATGAAATTACACTTGAAATTATTCAAAATGAACCTTTCATTTAAAAGTTACGTCGGGGCAATGCTGTAAGTAAAAAAAATGTTGCGGTTTAAGCGAACTGGGAAGAATCTTAATTTTTAGTCCAGAGAAGTTGAAACACGGAATTAATGATTACGATAAAAAAATAAGACTTTCAGCATCCCCATTTATAGGTACTCATTTTTCATTCCAGAAAATTCACTATCCCTTGCAATGCATCTTTATTTATAAAGTAAACAATAGTAAAATAGTAAATAGTTCAAAGACCAGAACAAGTAATTAGTGCTATATTTAATATCATTAGTCACACAAGTTATGTTTTATTGACCTACTTAATGGAAAATTTTGCACTGAACTGGGTTGATTAGATAGTGACTCCGTTGTCTAGCCAAAATAATTCTGAAGAATAACGCAGACAGAAAAATAAATCTATAATTTAAAGGTAGATTCCATCCGTACCTTTTCTAGGCCACGCATCAAGGCCTACTTTTATACAGTTAAATACCTAAGTATTAAAAAGGTAGGTACCTTAATATTCCTACCAGGGTTGCGGGATTGTGCGAAAGAGTCACCGCGGCCCTGGAACACACAGCATTTGAAGAAACACGGATGGGTTTTAGTAAGAATCTGTCACTCCTTCCTACTCCGCCCAGAGCGGGAGCAGTTTATTTGATGATTTTCCATTCATAAAAAAGGAACTTTAAATATTAATCAAGTCATCTAATATGTACATCGGTCATTAATGAATAATGACTTATCTACTGGTTGTCGAAGATAAACGCAATTCATTAATTATTTATATAATAAAAGATAAAGTCGTGTATTACAAGCGTTCGGGCGAATGGTGCAGACGTTCGCAAAATGTTCTGGTATTTATTTCTTACCGCGGGTTTTCTATGTTTCTTACACATTTTGTTCAACTATAATGAAAGAGCAAGGAAAATTAGGAAAATCCCCGGGCCGGAGGATTCTTTTATATTTGGGAATGGCCCGGCTATAATGCGTTCGTCAGGTAATACAGAAATTTTTACAAATTATCTAATCTAATAATTAATTATTTAATATTGAATATTATGTAATTATTTCAGTCGAAACAATGAAATTGGCAAGAAGCTTAGCCAAAGAAAATGCTGGAATCTACAGAATTTGGATATACCCTTTAGCGGCTGTGAATATTTACAATCCTGATGATGTTGAGGTATGAAGTGCATCTTATACTAAATTAAAGTTTCGGTATTTCTAGAAAAGACTTTTACGGATTATTAATCTTAAGTCGCATATTTAATCAAATAACGTTTTAATTTTATGTAGTTTTATGTGGATAAAGTATCCACATACACAGTATAATCAGGTATCCATACTAATATATTACTTGATAAGACTTCTGATTTCATCATTGAAACTTTACGATATGAGAGTAGATAAAAAAGGTTTATGTCTTATCTTTACATTTTTTTTTTCTATTATGTGAATGTGAGAACCCGGTAGATCCGTAGACTCATAGATTTCTTAATGTTTCGATTAGGGTTGCCACCCGGACTATATTATATAGTATTGTACTATTACTATATTTTAGTTAACTGTACAAAACAACGTGTAACAGAATAAACGCAATACCTAAAAAGAGGTTATTGTACTCATCTTTATAAACAACATTAATTATGGGACCAACTCCGAAAGCGTGATGAAGAAATCAGCTGTTCAGTACATTTGGTCGAGTTGTGGGTGCACGTAAATAGGGCATTCGATTTTTTTTTTCGCACTTTCTGTTTTGGTCCCATATAAAAAGCAGTTTCGATCTTCACTTTTATTACATACCTATGTACTTCTTCATACTTGGATGACTTGTCTACACTATTCTCTCATACCCAGTAACACTGTAACAATGAAACATTGTTTAAATCTTTTTTTAAAGGTAACCGTGGAATTTCTTGCCGGTTTTTCTCCATGAAAAACAACCAATTCAAAACGTTCAATAGCTTCTGACATTTTATAAGAGCTCATGTGGGCAAATAGTATGAATTAATATTAATTTGAATTTTCTTGTTTTTTCAGAAAATTGTATCAAACATGAAATACAACGAAAAAAGTCAAGTCTACAATGTTTTAAAGCCTTGGCTCAGGGATGGACTTCTAGTAAGCAAAGGTGAGCCCAGCAAGAAGTTACTTTTTTCAGGTTACTTACAAAGTTAACTAACCATATATTAATACATCATATTACTATATTTGAAGGTTCAAAATGGCAAGAAAGAAGAAAAATTCTGACGCCCACCTTCCATTTCAGCATTTTGCGTCAATTTTGTCAAGTTCTAAAAGACAACAGCCAGCGCTTTGTGGAGAGCCTCAAACAGGTGTCCGGTCGACCCATAGACGTGGTGCCTGTTATTTCTGAATTTACTCTTAACTCTATATCTGGTAAGTTCTAAGGGAATATATTTAACCGACTCGAAAAAAAGGAAGTTCTGCATTGAGATTTTGGATTACAAATTCTATATATAACCATGGTTAAAAATATAATACCTAAGTGATTTTGTTAGTAGATGGCTAAGAAGAAGCAATCCTTTTTTTTCGTAGTTATTTTTCATGTCATGTAATTATCGAAATTCATATAATTATCATTATCGACCAGCTTAAGTCGATAATGATAATTATATGAATTATAGCGTAAATAAACATTAATATCACTGTGATAAACAATTACCTACGTGAAATATGCTAAAAAATAAGTGACAAGTGCATAATAAGCGGTAAAAACTTATGTAAGAAGGTAAAATTGAAGTTGGTATTGTGTGGAAAAAATAGTTAAGCAATGAATCATTCTTAACGACTTCTTAATAATTTGAATAGTATTTCCGTAAGCACTTGCCAAGAACAGTGTCGGATTACCGAAACACTGTGTGCTGGTTCGGATTCCACGATCCGCTGAACTTTTTGTGTTCCACAAAATCTCAAATTTAAACGAATATGAACTTCTTTGGGAACATCACGCAACGTCGTAATCGGAGAGTCTCCGAAACAAAAAGTGAAGACTTAAATTTGACAAGTAGTGAACTAGATGGCACCACTAGTAACAGTCTTCCAAACATATCAGACGACGAGGACTCCGAAGAAATTCATCAACTAAAAAACAAAATAATAGAATTAACGCTGCAACTAGAAACTGCACACCGAGAAGTTGAATCCCTAAATATGGACAACACAAATCTCAAAAAGACCATCGAAAACTTAACAAGAAAGGAAAACATTTACAAAAAACTTACAACTGACATTGTAAATAACACTCCAAAAAAGAAAAAATGTTCGCTAACTGTTCCTACAGTAGATCTAAGCATTACTCCCAAGTCGTCCAAGAAAGTGGTGAAGCTTACACCCGAAATGGCTGATCAATCAACTCCAGAAATTATACCCCAGATGGTTAATAAGACCACTCAATGTGACACCTATGAAGAAAGCACCAATAAAAGAAAGACAGAAGTACAACGTACACAATTAAACTATAACAGTAAACCGAACGAAACTAGAATGAGTAAATTATGTATTTTAAGCAGCAATAAAAATAATAAAATGTTAGAAATTGCAGAAGATATATTCCCTAACTATAGAATCTGCCACTACATGACACCCAACTGTAGTATTAAGTACCTTATCTCTGACTTGGATCTCAAATTAAAGGACTTCAATATGAATGACCACTGTTTGATATTTGTTGGGGAAGAAGACTTTCGGCGGACAAAGAATTATGTCGAACTAACGATTAGTATTCGTGAAACGCTGTCAAAATTACAGCACACAAATATCATATTATGTGCTCCTACGTTCAAACTAAATGACTACTCCACAATGTTTAATTCGAGAATTGAAACCTTTAACAGTTTAATATATTTAGATGCTCGTTCATATAATTATGCCTACTTATTTGATTCTAATTATTATCTTGATTATGATTTTAGTATGTTTGCTAAAAGGAGTAGTTCTGTAAATAATCGCGGTATGGCCAATATATTGCATAATATAAGGTTAATGATTAATGAAGTTACATTGCATAGTGACTTAAATTCGTGTAATTCTACTGATAAAGTGACAGATTTGCCTCACTCTGTACAAAGCAATGTTACTGATGAAAATGAACTGTTTTTTCTCTAATAGATATATCAACATATTGCATCAAAATATAGCAGGTTTGATAAATAAAGCAGATGATCTGTTGGTATGTCTAGAGGAGATATCTAATAAAAAGGCAAATGTTGATGTCTTGTGTATTACGGAGCATTTTATCATGGAGGGGTATCAACATTTATTATTTCTGCCCAACTATAATTTGGCTGCACATTATTGTAGACTAGAACAAAAAAGGGGTGGTGCATGTATCCTTGTTAAAAAGGGGCTACAATGCAAAGAACTGCCAAAAATAGCAAAGTTATCAACCCCCATATTTGAGTGCTGTGGCGTGGAACTGACTAGTTATAAGATAATAATTGTGTGTATATATAGAATTCCGAACTCAAATAATTTGGTGTGCCACAGGGGAGTGTTTTGGGGCCTCCTTTATTTATACTATACATAAATGGTCTACCGAAAGGCATTTCTCAACCTCTGACACTATTTGCCGATGATAGCACCATAACGATACCTAGTAAAAGTGTTGATACTTATGAAAGTGACATAAATGACTCTATAAATTTAATGGTAAATTGGCTGGATGATAATAACTTGAAAATTAACCTGACTAAAACTAAATTAATACATTTTTACATTTTAATCAACGGATCAATTGTAAGAGTAATTTAAATATACGCTACGATGACCAGCCTATAGAAGAGGTCGATACAACTAAATTTTTAGGGCTCCACATTGATAAAAAACTGAATTGGAAAACCCATATCGAAATCTTATGCAAGAAAATCAGTAAGTCTGCCTATGCTCTGCACACATTGTCGTCTATAATGGGTGTGGAGGCGTTACTTACAGCTTACTATGGTTTAACAGAATCCCATCTACGCTATGGTGTCATTTTTTGGGGCAACTCAACAGATAAAGACAGGGTGTTCAAGGCTCAAAAGAGATGCGTTCGTTCAATATTTAAAATAAAACCTACTGATAGTTGCGTGCCTTACTTTAAAAAATACAAAATGCTTACTTTGCCATGCCTGTACATTTTAGAGGTAGCTGTATTTGTCAAAACAAATCCAGACCGATTTACACGATTAAACGAAGTAGTCCCACGTAACAGGCGCGACAACAGTAGGATATGCTCTCATACTGCGAGAACATCCCTCATGCGCAAAAGTGTTTTCTGCATGGCTCCAACGATATTTAATAAATTGCCTAAAAGTTGGAGAGAACTACCCTTGTCACTTTTCAAAAATAAAATGAGATTTTTTTTAGTTAATAAAGTGTACTACAATGTTTTAGATTTTTTGAATGAAAAGGACTTTTCTATTCCGACTTCTAATATATATGGTTGAATAACAATTTAATAATGTGAATTTTAAATCAATTGACTTTAAGTGATACTATTTGACAGCATAAAAATGAATATACTGGACATAATTTAATTTATTTTTGACTATAATATACTTATACGTACTATAATAGAGCTTGACATCAATTATTATCTATTTCTTGTGTTTTGTAAAAAAAAAAATTTTTTATACCTCTAAAATTTGTACGCCGTTATTGGCAAAACATGGACGCTCACAACGTAGTAATTAATACCTTGCATGTCTGATTTGATTAGTCAGTTTATGTAAACGCATGTTTGACAAATAAATTATCTTTTATCTTTCTTTATCAACCTATCTACAAATGTTTCGCCTAATCTTAAAACCTAAGTCAGCCCAATACATGATTTCAGTAATAAATGTTTGTCATCCTACATTACTATAATTTGTCGTTCCAGAGACCGCAATGGGCACCAAGTTATATGATTATAACAAATCAGAAATAAATGCTTACAAAGATGCAATTTACAACTTAGGATACGTATTTTACCAACGAATGATCAAAGTATTTTATTTCTTTGACTTCTTGTTTAATCTAACACCGCTAAGCAGAAGACAAGACGGTTATCTAAAAACGGTGCATAGTTTCACAAGGAAGGTGATTGCGGAAAGGACAGAATATATAGAAAAATATGGAATGCCAATAGCTGAAGACTCTGCAGCAGATGACGATACACACGTGTACAAGAAGAAGAAGACGGCTATGTTGGACTTATTAATATCAGCCAAGAAGGAAGGACTAATCGACGATATTGGCATTCATGAAGAAGTGGATACGTTCATGTTCGAAGTAAGCGCAGTCGTCGAATGACAAAATTAATACATTTTAGTCTATTATAGCATTGATTTCCTTACATTACAGTTAAACAGTAGATAAACATGTTCACGGTTTGTTTGCAGGGGCATGACACTACAGCGGCTGGTCTGACATTTTGCTTTATGCTTCTCGCTCATCACAAGGACGTGCAGGTTGGTCAATTTTTCAAAAGGCTTGACATATCCTGACTAAATGTTTCACAAGAGCAACGATTTAAATCCAGTTCCGTAGGAGGGCCAAGTAGCGGTCCCTGTGGAACTCCAAAAAAATAAACTTCGGCGATGGAAAACGACCGTGTGTTAAAAGTCCACTGTGACTGTGTATTATGACTGACGACGGCTAAAGCTTTTCCCACTATGAACAATATACCTATTATAGAGGGATGAACTAATCTTGTTACCTTACAAAACTCTATAAATTATGAGTTATGTAATAAACATTTAAAATGTATTTTCAACAGGAAAAAATCTTTGCTGAAATTAAGGAAATCTTTGGTGATTCAAAGCGTTCTGTCACTATAGAAGACTTGCCCAAGATGAAATACTTGGAACGCTGCATTAAGGAGTCTTTGCGGCTATACCCTCCGGTGCACTTCATCAGTCGCAGCTTGAACGAGGATATGACACTTAGTAAGTACCTACTACATACATATACATAAATTCAGGCGTCCTTGACACAATCGGGCTCTAAAAGTATGAATGAATAAATGGTTAATACATACCTACTTATACTTATTTAACCTTTTGAACGCCATAGCACAAACGCATCGGCGTGTCCCCGACGCCAAATTCGCCGTACTTTTTGTCACCGATCGGCGTACAGGGCATGCGCTTGCTTGTCATGTATAGGTGACAATGGCGTTCAAAAGGTTAATTTAGGTACATTTATGAGAGCGATTAGTAGGTAGACTTGCTTATCTTATCGGTTTTCATGTCCAGTTATCGATGCATGTTCTTAGCTATCCGTGTTATTGTCAGCGCTATCACCTTATTGACCTTCTTCATCGTCATTCTCCTACCCCAATATTTTTGTTTTCGGTGTTACAAGTCTTCTTGCATACTTCTCTATTCGTCGTCACCTTTGCAGTCACCCCTTTTCTATATATCATCTTTCACACAGTCCGTCTAACGTTTCTTTTGTCTTCCCCTACTCCCCATCCACATTCATCCCTACTCAAAACCTTCCTCACGATATTTTCCTCACATTGATCTGCTTTTCACTTTTAGCGATGAGGCTGTCATTGTTTCACCCTATGTCATGTTTTTTTCATCTACCTTTTCCATCACTTACATGTATGTATATACGGATGGTGTACATAATAAAGAATATTCTAACTATCTATCTTTATTTTCCAGGTAATTACGACATACCCGCTGGTACGTTTTGCCACATTCACATCTACGACCTGCATCGTCGCCCTGAGCTGTTCAAAAACCCAGACGAGTTCGACCCCGACAGGTTCCTGCCAGAGAACAGCGCGGGAAGACATCCTTACGCGTACATACCCTTCAGTGCTGGACCGAGAAATTGTATAGGTAAAAAGTAAATACTTTTTAAAACATAATGCGCTGCAAAACTTTTGATGAATACCTATACAGGCTGTTCCAGTAGTGCGTGGTTATAATTAAGGGTGTTGTTCTGTAGCTGCTATAGAGTAAATAAACAATACCAAAATAAAAATATATTGACTTCTTTTGTAAAAACTCGACAGCATAAAACTGTAAAAAAAAACAGTTTTCACGCAGTCTGATGCAGTAAATGGCGTTTATTTTAGTTGAATCACAGCTTTGATGTTACTAAGCCTCCGCTGTCCGTCCGTCCGTCCGTTTGTCTGTCAGCTGTATTTCGAAAACCGTAATAGATAGACAGTTGAAATTTTCACATTGTGAAAAAAAAAACTCGACCTCGAAAAACTACACAAAAACACACTTTTCTAGCAGCGTGATGCAGATGGTGGCATCGAATCTGTGATTGAACTCAAATTAACACCACTAACTGCATCAGACATTGAAAAGTGATTTATCTTAACTTTTTTCCTAATTGTTCTGCAGATACTGAACACCACCCTTGAATTAGCTTCTTAAACCTTAAGTAACATTAGAAAGATATAGCCATTTGTTTAGCCCTTAAACGCATCCCCTGTAAATTTTCATTATATTTTATCATTTATTTTTAGCCAATTGTGTCCCACTGCAGGGCAAAGGCCTCCCTTTCTTCCTTCCATTCCTCCCGGCTTTGGGCAAGTCTGGACCAATCTGGCCGATAGGCGTCCAGATCGTCCCGCCATCTTCGCCTAGGTCTCCCGCGATGTCGTCGGGCATTTTCTGGGACCCACATTGTGGTTGCTTTAGCCCATGAACCGTTCGACATCCGGCAGACGTGGCCGGCCCAGTTCCACTTTAGTTTGGCTGCTTTTTGTGTGACGTCGGCAATTTTTGTTTTGGAACGCAGCACTGTGTTCCTAACGTGGTCCATTAATCGGACTCCCAGAATGCTGCGCTCCATTGCTCGCTGACAAACCTCAAGCTTGAACCTCTGCTGAACTGTCAAAGACCAGGTTTGAGCACCGTATGTAAGGATAGGGAGAATGCACATGTCCATCAATTTGCGCTTATGACAAATTGGAAGGCCTCCTTTCATGAGAGCCTTCATCGACCAATAGCTCTTCCAGGCGTTGTCGGTGCGGCGAGCAACTTCTTTTTCTTGTCTCGTCTGGAATGAGACTATTTGGCCGAGGTATATGTATTCTGGTACATATGCAATCTCCACGCCTTCTAAATACAGTTTTTGTTGGACGCTGTTAGTCATGAGTTTGGTCTTTGACATGTTCATCCGAAGTCCAATCTCGAGGCTTGCCTTGTTTAAGTCACTCAGCATTTCACCTCACCACCACAAATTTTCATGTGATTCAATATTTGAATATAAATCTATAAGCTTACGACCTTGACGAGAATGAAAAAAACCACCTATAAAATGTATGTGTTTGTATATAGTAGATTGTTATACAAGGGTCGAAAGGAATCAATTGCTATGCGAGGTATTTAGACACCCGAGTGCAGAAAGGGCGGCTATATATATATATATATTCCAAGTAGGAATTGATGATTTTCACCCGTGTTAAACACTCTATCTTTTCGTTTCGATTTTATGGAAATTAAAAAGTATCTAGTAGTTTTATTTTCTTGTCTGCTCGCCACTTCATAAAATTAGTGTAGGTACCTATGTATTTAAGTATCCTTTGAAGTTTCTTAGTTGTTTGTAGTTCCATGTCACCGCCGCCGCGGACACGTGAGCCGTCCCGCTTATTTTTTTAAATTCACACTGGCTGTTTATTTATATACTCACAAGACCGTAGCATTTTTTTATTTTCATCGATATTTTCTTTTAAGTGTGTCTATGGTCGGTGTCAGATAAATTTGCAATAAACGACATTGACCTTTCCCTTAAATCTCATCATATGTACCCAAAAAATAAATTTTGCATGCAAATGTAGATTCAGGGCAGCTTTGTCTTTTTTTCCGATTTTGGAACGATTAATGTCAAAAAATGTAAGTGGGCCTCTATTGCAAGTTTATTTGGCCAAATCCAAATTAAGTTCTATTTTTAAAATTCATTCACGCCCTAGGGAGGACTGCTACTCAGATAAAAAAAAACACACTTTCCTAGTATGAGAAAAGAAACGGTCATTTCACTAAGTACTGTAACACCAGCGACTCCCGCTAGTGTTACTTATTGTTATTATTATAAATAAAACTATATTGAAGATTTAAACTTTAAAATATATACTTCTGGACACATCTATTGGCCCACCTTGTATTTTCAGTTTCGTTTGGTCCTAGCTAAAATTTTATATTAGGTCGAGCAAAAAGTTTTTATGCAGTTTTGAACCTGGCACATTCACAATTTCATTCAATAGTCTTTTTTTGAATTTCGAACAC
The DNA here is from genome assembly GCA_002192655.3 of Mamestra configurata. NCBI lineage: Eukaryota > Metazoa > Arthropoda > Insecta > Lepidoptera > Noctuidae > Mamestra > Mamestra configurata. Next base: position 43,312 of record NDFZ01005269.1, on the reverse strand, counting down.
AGAATTTAAAGAAACAAAAGACAATTTGGAGCCTGTTTGTTGATATCAAACAATCGAATACTAAGAAAACTTGGTTTTATTGGTTTACTTGGATTTAATTCTTGAAAAAGTGATTGATATCTTTGGTTTTGCAACAAACATTACTTATTCTTAACATTAAGGTGAGGTTCTATCAATAATCTATGGATACTTCACCTGAAGTCGCCGCCCAAGCTGTGGCACTTATTCAGGCCGGACACAGCCAAAGAAACGTGAGTGCTCAACTTAATTTAAGTCGATCTGCGGTCCGAAATGTTTATCGGAGGTACCTAGAGACTGGCGGCTTTGTTCGTCGCCAAGGAAGGCCACGATCTCGGGTCACAACTGAAAGGCAGGATCGATTCATCGTGACGACCAGCTTGAGAAATCGTCACCTTACCTCCATTGAGATACAAAACCAACTTCGCGACTTCCACGGAGTATCTGTGAGCGCTCGAACTGTTCGGAGAAGGTTAAAAGAACGCGATATGGTACCACACAAGCCAGCTAATGGGCCCAAACTAACGCGAGCCCACCGAACAGCGCGCCTTCATTTCGCACGCAGTCATTTAAATTGGACACAGCAAGATTGGAGCCGTGTACTCTTTTCTGATGAGTCTAAAATTGTGTTACATGGCAATGATGGAAGGAAGAAGGTCTACCGACGTAAGGGAGAGCGTTTCGCACAATGCTGCTTTGAAGAGAGGGTTGCTTATGGCGGTGGCTCATGGACTGTCTGGGGCGGTATATCCGCGAGCGGCAAAACTCAACTTGAGGTTGTTACAGGACCACGGCTGCCAACATTAAATGCTGAAAGGTACATTCGTGAGTGCTTAGAACCTCACGTGATACCATACGCGGACTATGTGGGCCCAAATTTCCTTTTTATGCATGATAATGCAAGAGCCCATGCGGCCGGCATCGTCAGGGAATATCTTCGGGATGTGAACATCACAGTTATGGACTGGCCAGCCAGAAGCCCAGACATGAACCCCATTGAGCACATGTGGGACGAGCTAAAAAGACGTGTTAGGGCTCGTCAGCCAGTTGCCCAGACGATGCAGGAGTTGAAAACTGCCATAGAAGAGGAATGGGAGATGATCCCTCAAAATTGCATAGAGCGGTTGATAAACTCTATGCCTAATCGTATGAGAGCTGTGGTAGATGCCCATGGAGGCAACACGCGTTATTAAATTAAACCTTTATTTGATAAAACATGTTTTTTATTCAAAAATCAATTGCCTTTAACAAGGCGCATATCCGACTTGTTAGGCGTAGCTCCATGTCGTATGGTATTCTGAATTCAAATTTAAAACAATACGATCGAAAAAGATGGTAAAATGTATCAGGTTTAAAACTGCATCAACAGTTTTTGTTCAATCTAGCAATCATATTTCGGTAGGGGCCATCGAAACCTAAACTCTAAGGTGGGCCAATAGATGTGTCCAGAAGTGTATTTGGCGTCTGTCTTCAAAGAACGTTGGAACCAGAGTCTCAGATAAAAACAAAACATATTTTCACATTCGTATTTCAAATTCTTTTAGTTTTCACCTGACGCTTCCAAAGGTTACCTTGTCTGCCAGAGACCTGCATACAAGGATATCCTCTTTACAGTACCTACCTATCCGATTAAGAAAAATCTTTCAAAAATAGAAATCGTCTGTGGGTGACAGCCATATGCTACTTTACCGGAGAAAGTGAGTTAAGAATAAAATTTGAAAGCGTGACTGAAATATAAAAATTTCAGTTGAACTACAAAAATTAAATATAGAAATTTCATTGTACAGGCCAAAAGTTCGCCATGATGGAGATGAAGGTAGCCATAGCGGAGGTGCTGAGAGAGTTCACGCTGGAGCCGGTCACTCACCCCGAAGACATTCGCATGATCACCGACATCGTACTGAGAAACGACGGACCCGTCGAAGTCACCTTTGTTAAAAGGGAATAATCCTAATGTTTAAATATTAAATGTATTAATATATGTTTTTAATCGGTTTTGAATTATCTTAAACTAGCGGCTTCGCTCGCGTGAAAGTCGTAAGTAATCCCACGGAAACTTGCAGTCACAAGCGAAAAATAATGTTATGTAATAACATTTTAAAAAGATTTTTTCTAAAGTGTTCATTTAATACTATGTTATGAGCATAGTAGGTATTCGCGAAACCAAAAGATATTAAAATATGGACCTAATCCAAAATAGTTTACTGAAAGTCGGTCACTGCACAAGTGCGCATGCCCGGTAATGTCCCTAACTTATGTAAACAGCAACCCCCTGATAGGGCACGGATGCACGGTCCCTGCATGGTCACGGCCCTGACACTTCCCGGCCACGTTTCTGCTATGCGTGAATCAACGTTTAATCGTTGTTTTCCTTGAAACTTACGTTAGTTTAAAGTATTTTTGCTGGTGACTGTTGTACCAGGTAAAAAGGCATCCTCTGCTTATGCTGTGCTCGTGATCTACCGTGTTCGAAATTGTATAATGTTAGTAGAGCTATTTAGGTATAGGTGCGTTGAAAGACTCATTAGCAGGCTATATTCCTATAGACATGAATTTCACAAAAGCTACAAGGACGTCCCACATCTGAATGCTACGAGCGTACTAAGCTACGCCACTGCTACGCGGTTCGTAGCAGTCAACTCCTGCGATTTACACGGTCTTTTTAATCGACTTCAAAAAAGAAGGAGGTTCTCAATTCATTTGTATTTTTAATGTTTTTTACCTTATAACTCCGTCATTTTTGAACTGATTTGAAAAAATACTTTTTTGTGTGAAAGGATATACTTTCCGATTAGTCCCATAGAAATTTCATCACAATCGGTTTAGTAGTTTGGTTTTTAAATCGAAATAGCTGGATAAAGTATTTCATCCAAGTAAAAGAAATTGTGGGTTTTGTTAATTGTGGGTACCATTAAAAAGTGAAGAATAAAAAAAAACCTTTTACAAAAAAATACAACCGACTTCCAAAAAGCACTACAAAGTATAAAATATACTTAATTCGTAATTTCGGGAAGTCGGTGTTAAAAGAAAACGAAGAAAAACCAAAAACACCGACGACCGAAATTAAGGTTAACCAGGTCTGTTTATAATTATAATTTCGGTTATCTTGTTTATATTCAATATTCAACTAAGCCAAATTTATGCTTGCTTGTAAATACATAGCACTTGTACACTGTATTTACTACACTTTCACGACTTCACAACCAAAGTGTCGTGTGGGGTTTGGCCCCATGTCCTACCACTCAAACCTGAAGGGGCACCATTAATACCGAAGTTTAGTATTAGCTTTACAGAAAAATTGTGAGTTGAACATTTCGTGAGTATATTCTACTCATAAAATAAATCAGCCCGTTTTCATTCACGACGCCATATCACGAACTTTCAGTCGACCGACGCGACGCCTGGCTAAATATTTTTACACAGTTGCGCAAAAACAATACGCTTTTATTTAGACACTAGCGATCCCTGAATTGAAATCGAACATTAAACGCGGGCGGGCATAAGAAAGGCTCAATCAAGCTATTCCAACATAAATAAAGGTATTCCAGACAAATGCTGTAATAAAAATAAATCGAATGACGTAGTTATTTCAACTCAATCGCGTTATTGTTTGTAACATTAATAGCAAAGCTATTTTGAACTAGTAAAAAGTAATACTTTGATGAAGTAAACATAGGTCTACATTATTATTTTAAACTTCAGCAAGGCAACTACAAATAAGACCTACTAGGATTTTTTACCACGAAGTAGGTAAATGTGCTATCTGTTCCGTTAATGCTAAGAAACATAAGTATCTAATATAACTAACGCTAAGACCTGCCTTTGTGTCTTGAAAAAAAACAGAAAAGTTTAACTCATTTTAAATCAGGGCGCACGCGAACCTGAGAACAACGAAAAATCACTAATTTAGCTTTATCAGTTGCCTTTCAGAGATTTTGTCAAGGTAAAATAATGAGTCTCAATTAGACATTTTAAACAAATATACCAATCCCCACTTTGTAATTCTTCCGATTCACAGTGTGTAAACTAAACATAGTACGACTAGTTCCCTTCTATTACTAATTTGGCACTCCCAGTTGTAGTATATTTATAAACGGCAGACAGAAGTAGGATGGCTCAGTGCGTCTCGCGCGGAAGTGTCGGCCATTTCGCACGGTGCTCGGCTCAGTTCGCGCTTGACCCTGCGCGTGCACATCCCTCGCGACCGCCCCGCAACTCTGGCATGCGGTACTTGTATAACAGTGGCTTTCAAGAATTCGTGATGGAATGTGATAATGGTTTTGAGGTGATTACCTAATTTTTTTTTTACATTTCCTCATTCTCTTCGAACTTCAGTTTTTCGTCGTATTTTTATATTTTTCATTTATCACAAAGTATTTAAGTTTCCAGTTCATGAAAACGGTTACATAAAACAAGACTAACATTGAATATAAAAAAAAAACTCATCACGATCATGCATTTCATCTAAATATTGCGTCTAGAAAAAGAAAAGTAGACTTTGTGCATCCACAAAGTCTACTATTCAACCAAAAATAACACTAAAGAAATATGAATAAATGAATATATTTTTAATTACGCCAGCGAATTTTCGGAGCATTCATTGATATTATACGCTCATCTACAGATTGTAGTTCGGTGAGTGTGCCCAAGAACTCACCTTATTCCACCGGCTCCCTTCTACCATCGGGCACCTAGATGCACTGCAAGTTACCATCCCTACTTTGTTGCTAGTCCACCAATTCGCACTAATCGTTTCTAAACGTATTTTATAATGAGCACAGCGTTTCTAAACGTATTTTATAATGAGCACAGCAAAGGAGTGGAACTCTCTGCCTGCGTTTATGTTTCCGAACGCATACAACCCTAATGTCTTCAATGTTAGAGTGAACAGGCTTCTTCTAGGTAAGCTCGCTACATACATCGTCGACTTTGTCTCTGTGACCTAGACTAGAATCAAGAACAAACCCATCTCAAAACAAAAACTTTGCGCTGTGCGCTTTTTTGCATTGTAACACTAAATCAGTATGTTCAAAATACTGTAGTTTCTACACTAGGTATGTCACTCACTATACCTATTTAAGTAGTCTCTAATGTACATGGAAGCCGGCAGAGACATTATCAGGGGGGCGTATTCAGCACATTGCTGCAAACGATGCAAGATCGAAAGAATAGAGCTCAAAAATGTTTGCACCTCGCCACGGTTATGTTAGGAATTGTAAGTGGCTTATGTGATATTATTTTCTGAATTAATATATTGAAAACCAGGGAAGTGGCCCCCCTCCCGGCGCCCATGTCCCTGTATAGTATTTTTGATTGTCTGTACGATTTAGAAAATTGTTTCGACCGTTAAAATGGGCCTGGTCGACAGAAGAAAGACAGTCACTCCATGTTAAAAAAAACAAAAATAATATATATTTATTATTATTATTTGTATGAATAAATAAACAAAATAAATGTATTTAGCTGCTTCCAGTTAGAGAGGAAGCTGAACCATACATAGGAAAAGGCTAGGCAGATGATGATGTTTGTTATGGGACTCGATTTGGGAAATCTTGTCATGTTCTCTGTCTGATAAAACATAGCAAAATACGCGCTTGGACGTAAAGTTGCAGATATCAACCCGATATACAGTTAAATATTACGTAGGTAACATTGATGGCGATTTTAAGCTTAAGGTCGTGTGTGATGTGCTGATGGTAATCCATCAGCATATGAAATGGGTCCCGTTACTTCTAAAAATACCACCTCGGAACCCACCCGATGCAAAACCAGTTAGGGTCGTCCCTGAGGAGCCTATAAAGAGGTCTCGCCCGTGACCCCGTAGATCAGGATTTCGGCGTTTCGTGCGTCAAGGCGATTGCCTCCACGACGCCTCCTTCTTCAGCTGGCAGTGTGATGCCTACTCTTCTACTGTTTAGTTAGTCTGCCAGTGACTGTCCTATAGAAATACTTTACATTACGCTATTTAGACGAACCACCGCACTGAGATATTGGAATCTCAAATAGCCATCAGATGTACGCTTTAGAGCGATGGTAAACAGTAGCTGCCTTTGGTGACAGGATATCAAAATAACAATTTTGAAATGTTTGAGTTATCTTGTTTGGCCAATAGTTCGATGTTTTTCTAAACTACCTATATGTACTTCTGTCGTTACCATATTAATAGAACTAACCTAGGTCGCTTTAGTTGTAGATAGATATCTATATGAACGAGAACGTATTTACTTTTCTTATTTGCTGCTACTATTGCAAATATAATTTAACATCCTTAAATGAAATCATAACTCTATGTCCCGAAATACTTATTAATCTTCGTGTTACCTACAGTAATCCAGCATTTCCCTAAATATGTTTTGATCTCATGTGAGAGCATGAGCGAGTCTATGCTTAAAACCCGACACCAATATATACTTCGAGTTGCTTCTAGATACTGTAACACTGGCGAAATTATATTAAGTGTAGGTAGTAGGTGTAGGTATCCCTGTGTGACTTCACATTTTCCTTACAACAAAAACGCAAAGGACGAGTTTATTGATACTTACCTACCAACGTAGCTATCAACGAATTTCGAATCTGACTGACTAAAACAATTCATTTACTTTCCAATCGAACTTAAACCCTATTCTATGTTTAGATGCCCCTTGTAAAAAAGTATCATCAAACTATTTCATGTCGCAATGACACGAAGAAATCCGTTTTCCTTTTTATCAACTATTCAATGTTTATTAACTTCAATGTTGGCCTACTACGAAGTAAAATATTGAATTTATTTTCATGATAATCAATCAGATATTTACGTTCCCTTAAACTTCATCGGCCAACACACCACCCGATATAACCATAACGTATTCCATTAAGTATACCTACTTATAATGTCCCTGCTACGAGAGTGCTACGAACTGCTACGGATTTCCCGGAACCTAACTAAATCGTTAACTGAAGTCCAGACGTCGTATTGATCGTCTATTGCGTTGCTATGGAGTTTTAAACCGATTACTTTGTAGAAGTAACGTATGAATTTAATCGATTTTTAAGATCGGGATGGATATAGAGCATTTTATTAAAGGCTTTTAAATCTAAACAGAAAGGAATATAATTCAAAAGCTGTAGGTAAGTAAGTTTTCTAATCTATTTTATTCATGTTAATACAAAATGAACGATAAAAACTAACCAATCGATGTTTTTCTAAATAGGTATCCAATTAAATTTTATCCAGCTGATTTTATGGTTGTTATCATAAAAGATAACATCCGTGACCTTTACCAACTTTTATATCTTAATTAGTTTAACGCGCACCGTTTGTTCTGATGTTTTATAGATATTTTAGATGAATCCAAAAAGGCATGGTAAGACGTAACATGGGCCTTCCCCACTACGTAGCTCTATATACTTACATAATTTTTACGATAAAACGTGACTCAGGTGCTACTAATGCCACGAATTATTCAATTTAACATAACGCGTCGGCAGTCATGTAAACACTGAATGTAAACAAGTAGATAAGCGAGAGGTGCGCTGGGCGGGGAGCCGTCAGTTGGCGCCTGCGCCTCGGGAGCGGACATAAGCACGCCGCCGCGGCTCGCCCGCCAGCGCACACCAGCCCCGCAGGGAGCACGTCCGCGTCGGACTTCCGAAACCGTGTCGCACACCGCCATGAGCACCCGCCAGCTGTGCCGGCTCGCGGCCGCGCGCCCTCTCGCCAAGCCCAAGTCCTCGCTATGCACCTGCTATCGCCACTACAGTCAAGTGAGACCAAACTATGTTATAGCAAAACGTGAAGTGAGTGTCCTTTCCTTGTGCTGTACTTCCGCGGTGGCAGAGGGAACCTTGTGTCTGTCTCTGTTTGTGGAAATCTGGGATAAAGCAAAAAATAAATAATGTCACTAAAAATATTATATTATGTTTTCAGAAATGGCGCAATTCTGCACCGCACTTCTATTCAGTCCAGTCCCTGGACCTGAGGTATGCATGCATTACTTATTATTATGAATCAATGCAGAAACAGTGTCAAGATACACGTTCATTGGAAATAAATTGCCGTTAATAACCCACATCGACTCCTATTGATCTATATTAAACAGGCCGGCGCCGGTACTTGTCCAATTCACCCCTGACATTTGTAACTGGAAAACACACTCAGTATCTACATAGCACAGTCAGTATCTATAGTGGCTACTACCAATAAACAATTAGCTTTTTCAAAATCATGTGTTCAGTTATGCAACATTAGTCAGACGTAACGTAACTTGTGACTGTTGATAATGCAATAATACACGAAAAATCAATGAGACATGAAATTCCACTTTGATAAATCTTTGAAACGTGCAACTGATTTGTCATTTTGTGTCTAGTGACGACACAGCCGCTTCACATTTTCGGTCAAGTTCATGTAACACGTAACACTGATAAGGTATTCACATTTGTGTTTGTTCACATTCCATGGCAGCAGCAAAATCAGAGAGTACTCGTTCGTGCATAACATCGATCCCATAGCGTGAGTACATCTGCCTACCCTGCCAGTGTGTTGCATGGATCACTATGATTTGTAGTAAAAGCTGCAACATCTTCCCAATTTTGATATTTGCTATTTTTTATCGCATTTGATTTTTAATAATATTTTGAAGCGCATTTGTTTGGTTTTATCTAACGCTCAAGAGAATTTTGTTACTGGATTTTTTTTTTTGCTTCTTATATAAGGCTTTAATGTAGTGGACACCCAAGGGAATAGAATCCAAACTATTAATGAAATAACCTAATCAGATCAGCTAGATCTTGTTGGGATACTGTAGGATAACGTAACTCATAAACTGTTAACTAAGCAGACAATAATTTACCTAGGTACTAGTCTGTCAAATAACCGCTCAGTAAATTAAGATATTTTGGCTTAAATTACCTATAGACATAGAGATCAACCCTTATCTAGAAAAATCTTATGCGTTTTTCTCTATGTCACGTTGTGTTGATTCTACTTAAAACTAAATGTTTATTGCATTTGTTTTGGCTATCAAACTAGCATTGCTTTCGTCGTAGTAGTTACCAAATATTTTGCAACAGTTGCTTGTATTTCTTGACATTCTCGTGTCTAATTTTAGCACCATCAGGTGATGGTAAACAGCTTTGTCACGGATTGCGGTGTGCTCGCCGGAGACACACCCGCCGTCGCCTACGTAGTCATGCTCCTGATATTAATAGTTCGTCAGTTTTGACGTCACGCAGGGGCGTTGGTGTACGTTAACAGTAACACAATATTTGTTCAATATATTATAATTGCTCTATTAGCAATGTTGTGCTAATTGCATACTCGTGAACAATCGATCTATTACAGTTCTTATGTTACACACGATCCCTGCTTGACAGGCACTTCATCTAACTAGCTGTGACAATTGATCGCTGCTTCTACAATTTTCTTATTAGAAACTGAATAATTAACTTACTTCCCTGTATGTAAAAGGCACGGCTTCTGTATTATATAAGCGTATTATAGGATCAAATTATGTACTGGAAGTTGGTATCTATTTATCAATATCATATTTTATTATTGACCGACCTACCAACCTAACTTCAGATAGGACAGTAATTGTGAGTTTACCTTTATCACTTAGGTGGGAAATTTAATTTGCCTGAACCCCTAATATTAATTAGCTCGATACCTACCTAAATGCAGACATTATGTCAGTAGGAACCTACTTATAACAAAACGACTTTTAATGAACATGTTGTTCTTCAGAGTTCGAGAAGGTCCGCACAAGAACTCCGACGATGTCCTCTTTGATATGTTCAAAAATGAAGACACAGGCCTCCTTCCTGTTGGAAAGTTTTTGGCCGTAAGTTTTTCCTTAGGTTTTTATTTAGGTATTCATGTTATGAATATTTCTGACACTCACGTTATTTCTGTGTCCACTTGCAGGCCTTGAGGACTACCGGCATCAGGAAGAATGATTCTCGCGTAAAAGAAGTTATGCACAATTTATACAAAGTGCACAAAGAGTCCAATTTCGAAGGTGGTTCACCAGAAACGCTGAAACTCGACAGGAAGACTTTCAAAGAAGTGATTGCGCCCAACATCGTATTAATAACCAGGGCATTCCGCAGCCAATTTGTAATTCCAGACTTTCAAGACTTTATCAAAGACGTAGAAGAGATGTACTGGGCTGCAAAAAGCAACTCAGATGGTAAAGTAGCCAGTTACATTCCACAGCTCGCTAAAGCTAGCTCGGAGAACTGGGGAGTGAGCATTTGCACGATTGATGGACAGCGATTTTCTATCGGTAAGACTCAATTGCAATAGGTAGGTACAATAGATATTACATTTTATTACTTATGTGTGACTGATAGGGTACCTGACCATGTTCTCCTTTTTTGTTTAGGTGACGTGACGGTACCATTCACTCTGCAGTCTTGCAGTAAACCTCTGACATACGCAATGGCACTGGAGACTCTGGGTCCCGACGTGGTACACAAATATGTTGGCACGGAGCCCAGTGGCCGCAACTTCAATGAACTCGTTCTCGACTATAACAGTACGTATCAACAACGCCTACACCTGTGATACTATTTGTTTTTGTGAGTCTATAGCGTGACCAACCAAACATGCATAAACCTAGATAAACAATAACATCTGCCAACGTCGCTCAGACCATCGTAAATAATATTTGTGGAAACTTATTTTTACAGTGAAACCGCACAACCCTATGATCAACGCAGGAGCAATCTTAGTATGCTCATTACTGAAGACCTTGGACAGGCCCGAAATGACACTCGCTGAAAAGTTCGATTATGTCATGTCGTTCTTCAGCCGGCTCGCTGGCAACGAAGGACTGGGCTTCAATAACGCAGTATTTTTATCTGAACGCGAAGCTGCCGACAGAAACTATGCACTTGGCTTCTACATGAGAGAACATAAATGTTATCCAGAAAAAACGAATTTCCGTGAATGTATGGACTTCTATTTCCAGGTGTGTATCGTTACCCCTTTTTTTATCGGAATTTCATTAGAAACAGTCTTATATCTTCAATTTCCTTGATTACAGTGTTGTTCAATGGAAGCCAACTGCGACATTATGTCAATCATGGCTGCTACTCTAGCAAATGGAGGCATCTGCCCTATCACTGACGAGAAAGTCCTACGGCCAGACTCAGTGCGAAACGTGCTCTCTCTGATGCATAGCTGTGGCATGTACGACTACTCGGGACAGTTTGCGTTCAAAGTGGGACTCCCGGCGAAGTCAGGAGTTTCAGGCGCCATGCTCATAGTTGTACCCAATGTTATGGGCATCTGCACATGGTCCCCGCCATTGGACCCCCTTGGAAACAGCTGCCGAGGATTACAATTTTGTGACGTAAGATCTCTTCTATTATACATTTTCTACTGTTTGATATTGTAATTTATAATAATACTTATATATATTGTTTCAGGACATGATCAACAGGTTCAACTTCCACAAATACGACAACATTCGGTACGCGAGTCACAAGAAGGATCCTCGACGGTACAAGTTCGAGTCTACTGGCCTCAACATCGTCAATCTCTTATTCTCTGCCGCGAGTGGAGATCTCAGCGCACTGCGAAGGTACGACCAATTAGATTTTTTTAGATATTTCTATTTTTTACTGAGGAATTTTTGTTGACAAAGATATTATTGTTTAACAGCCAAAGGTCTGACCCGAAACTTCTTCCCGTAACGGTGAACTCTATCAAATAGATTGCTTTCGACAAGTACCTACTACAATAGTACCAGTACCTGCTTATCTAGTGTACTCAGAATTCACGTATGCTTATTGTTGTGCTTAATGGGTCTATTAGCATCTACTTGTGTAACTTGAGTGCTATTCCATGGGTAGGTAACGCTTAATGACTTAGCTCACAACACGGTACTAGCGTAAATAAATTATCATCATTACTTTAGGTACAGCCGAACGCAAAAGTAGTGACTTCACAATTCTTACGCCTTCAGACAGAATTAATTCTTTATAATTTTCTCATTTCTCAGGCACCATCTCTCTGGTATGGACATGACCCTGTCGGACTACGACGGTCGTACCGCGCTGCACCTGGCGGCCGCAGAGGGCCATCTCTCTTGCGTCGACTTCCTCCTCGCTCAGTGCGGAGTCCCGCACGACCCGCGCGACCGCTGGGGCAGCCGCCCACTCAACGAAGCCGAGACATTCGGACACACCGCCGTCGTTCAGTACCTGAAGGAGTGGGAGCTCACACACCCTACCGACAAACCGGCAGACGCAGCTCCTTCGACCGTCGACGACATACTAGAAGTCAAACCAGACGCTAATGACGCTGTCAAAGATCCGAGCATCCAGGAGATTGTCTCCAGGAACGGTGATAAGCAGTAGAATCTCGACGACTAGGATGATGTATTGAGATGATCTCGTGACGACACACACGTCACTAAATTACTTTTGAAGGTGACTCTGCATTGTGTGGCGTATACTCTTCAAAAACGTGGGTAAACATGTTTAGGTACGTAAAGGCAAGCAAGATTCATTTATTAGACATGTTCCACAAAATGCTGAGTTGATCTTATAGGAAATCAATTTGTGTACTTACACGTGTTTTGGTGTGCTCTAGTATTTTATGGGGGCATACAGCATGTAGATACATTTTACTAAGTAGAAAAAAACAATGCATTTCACGTTTGGACAGCTTTTCTCGTGAATATTATTAAACTGTAGGATGTTCACTATTTGTCATTTAAATACCCTTTACCTGGCTATTAGTATTCTGAATATTGACAGCAAAAGGTAAATTAATCAAAGAAGAGAATTTCTATGTATTTGAATATTGTATAAGTACAGCTATGACAAGGTATATATCAAGCACTAAGCTCAAAGGTGTGATATTAAAATAACTTGAATAAATAAGGATACATCTTTGAAGAGAATCAATTCAATATGAGGGAGAGATGCTTAGAGAAAATAAACTTATGTTTATTGAGAAGATTGGTTATTATTTATTACAATATGGATTACCATGTATTTGAAGTATATTATAAAATAAGCAAAGTATTTTCTTTTCATGTGTAGACCAAATTTAGAAGATTTTATTAAATGTTATTGAGAAGATATATTGGTATGTAGTGTGTAGCCACTGGTTTCAGATACCTTTATTAGATAAAAACTACTTAGGTTTATTCATTACCTTAATAATAACAATATCTCAGTGTTAATCTCTCTATTCATAGTTAATCTTTAAGCATCCGATTCTTGAAAACAATCCTTACAAACATTTTATTTTTAACATTCCATTAATAATAATGACAAAAAGTAACTCACTGTTCCAGAATCAATTATAATACTATTTATTCTATATGTATTCAAGAAATATATTTAAAATATGTCTATTATATAAATTAAAACTGTGACACAGGAATGTTAAAAATGTTATAATTACTAATATAAAATATAAGTGATTACTTATATCCTGACAATAAATAGATGCTATTCTATGCCATTATTGATGTTGTCCAAATGTTTGTCAATTAAATAAATTGTTGACTAAATCATGTGTGTTCAGTGTTTATTATTGGTGTGTTGGACAAAGTCCACTTGGTGACAGAATTGCTTAAATACCACTCACTTATCACTATCTAGTGCTGTCAACACAGATGTTTAGATGACTGTGTATAGTTAACAGCTCTTGATTTAACAATCAATAGATTGTGTTGAAGTCCGAGGACATCAATCAATAATTATTATGGCCATATTCCAGCACATGTGTGTCTACTGTCTATAGAAGCAGATGATAGTCAGTATTAATTCTGAAGTGTCTGATTAGATTTTCATTATGCCTGTATACTGAAAACTTTACAGCTGACAAAGACAATTAACAGAAATTGAAGTGGTTCGAGGCAATGCAATCACTTATTATTTAGATTAAATATCATTCTACTTTAAAAAGCTAAAAGCAAACAACAGTCTTTAAACAACATTATTTATTAATTTTACGTCTACTTACTAAAAAATTTAATACTATTTAACATTTCTTTTCACTTACTGCAGTAGCTCTAACTGGGGTAGATATAATTCCTAGGAGCTTGCAGTCTGCTTCTAGCAGGGTGAGGTCAGTGCTGGAGCCAAGAAATCGAGAAGATAATTCTAGATCCTTGATCTGTATTCGTACTCTAGCTCCCCTCACATATTCATCGCCTCGAACTGTAGGCCGGGTGCAAACACAGTGGAACTTCCATCCAAAGTCAACGTACAAGTCATCCTCAACAACGTGAAATATTTTACCAATGACTACTTTGTTGGTAGGATCCCCAAGCTGAAAATAAGCAATATGATTTAAGAATGACATATATTGACGCATATTATATAAAATTTACGAAAACCATTTCAGGGGTTCATTAACAGTAAAAATCAACTCACATCCATCAATTTAGAATTCCGCAGTAATGAAGCAAATGTTAAGCTTTGTTCCTTGTCCTCAGTGTCTGTGATCTGGGACTGTTTTTCAAACGCCTTAGCGAAGCCGCTAACTTTAACAGGAGCGTGATCAGTAGAAAGATTTCCCCGTTCTTCTTTAATTGTACCAATGGGGCTACAAAATGTTCGTGACCCCATCACAAAACTGGTCCTTCTCATTGGTCTTGATAGTCTTGCTGTGGTAAGCATAATACCGCCAAGATTCTTAGCAGATTTATTTAAATAAGACATTGGTTGACGAGCTTATTTACTGTTTTGCAATTGGTTTAATACAAAATTTTAACTGCAAAACAAGAACTGGAACATCGAACACCAAAACCAACCTAAAATTTCGGTGTCAATTTTGACATTGACATGACATGTTTTTTTTACTTTTTAAGAACTTCACAATCTAGCTTCGGATACCTTTTTTTGGCACGATGTTGTCCAAACCTTATTTCAACAGTCTATTCCCATACAGTCGACTAAACCAAAGAGAGAGATAGAGAGCTAACTTTACGTTTTAGTTATCATGCGACAGCAGAGCTGCTATGGACTAAACTAAAGGCGGATTCTACAAATTGACTGCATGTGCGTAGCTCATAATTAGCCTAAAACACAAAACCTCATAAAAAGAGGCAAAATGGAGATCACCAATCCAACAACCGTATATACTCTCGTAAAGGCGCTCATAAAACAACTGCGCACCAGCTCTATAGGCATGAATAGCCGGAGATCGTTGAGCGCCCTTCGACGCCTGGCTACTCTTCTTCTGGTGCGGGTGGAGTGAGTGTAATGCTATCTCTCCCCGTCTGCTGTCTTCTTTACATGCACCAGCTCCTCAAAAAAGAGGTGATGGCATGCCACTCTTTTTCGCTTCCGACCATGAACCGAATCTCAGACGAAAGCGCGAGATCGCAGTGAGCTGCGAAGCTCATCAACCTGGATATCAGCCGATAAATGTGCGGTTCGAAGTCGCATCGGCTGTCGAGTACAAGTCCCAGATCCTTCATCGTCGACTCGATACCGATATTAGCGAATGCTACGCCGGTTATACATGCTATTTATTATAGCTATTTTTCAGGATCTTAGTTATTTAACTGTAACTCCGAAACTCAATTGTTAGCGACTTTGCCCCTATAACAAAAATTGATTATGTAAGGCCTTTCTAAAAATCCATATAATATTGAGTGGCCGCGAACTTTTTTTATCCCAAAATTAGTGGGGACAGCGTCAGAAGGAGGGTTATGTTTTACGAGTGTATTTACAGACACTAGCACATCAAGCTACAACAATCTGTCAACTTTATCGCTAAAGCCTAAGGTTCAAGGTTGATTGGGAAATGATGTGCTGGCGTCTGTACAAGGTTACAAATAATTCGGTAATATTTCTGAATTAAATGGTTAATAAAGAAAGATAAGAAATTCACTGCAAAAGGTGGAGTGCTTTTGAGCTTGCTTTGCTTACTCTTGCAGCGTGTGTTCTCACTCTCAATTACCATCATTTGCTTTTTTTGTAAAAGTCCGCCAAGAACCTAGGTAAGTCCTTTTCCTGAATGAATTGTTAACTGAAAGGAAAACCTGACCTATTCAAAACACACACACACACATTTAAATTCAATTATTTTCAAAGAATAAATCTGTATTTTATTGTGAAATTAAAACAGTTAACATCTTTACTAAGTTCAAAATTCTTTCGCGGACAACCTGTATTATTTTATTTTTCATAATATTATATAATGTAATATATAATATACGACATGTTTTTGGTCTCCGGAACCAGAGTCGTACATATAAGATTTCATGAGTGTGGCTAGAAAACCTGCGTTTCGTTATAAAAATCTAGGCGGACTACCGAGCCTTTTCTCTCCTCTACAAATCGACTGAAGCTGAATGCATGTTTACTTCTGCTTGATATTTAACAGAAATTATAAACATGGAAACTACCGTCTGACAACTGACAAGTAAATGTCAAAAAAATTACACACGACACACGGTTTTTTGATAATGTTGAGCGATTGCCTAAAAAGTTGAGGGAAATAATCAATTAAATTGTATAATGACTGAAGATCAAGATGCAAAAGATTCACAGTCAGACTCGGGCAGTAAAACGTTTGTTAATAAGAACAAGGATAAGAAAACAAAAACCCAACGGCCGCTGACTAAAGTGACTGTTTGCTTATATTGAAAATTGTTGTCTGTAAATAAATTGTCGTTTACGACAACGGAAATTAAATGAGGTTATAATTGTTCCAGATAATACTGCGGCGGTTACCGCCTAGTATGACTGAGGAAGCATTCTTGGAGCAGGTCTCACCAATACCTGATCATGACCATTTTTATTTTGCCAAGCCAGATCCTTCGCTTGGCAATAACCTATATTCCAGAGCTTACATAAACTTCGTTAATGTTGACGATATTTACCTATTTAGAGATAAGTTTGATGGATATGTATTTCTTGATGAAAAAGGTAAGGAACTTTAAATTGGTGTCAAGACATTGTGAAATCTGAATGCAAACAACTTATACTCTACCAAATTATTGACTCAATTGTTGATATTGCTGAGTTGTTGTTTTTACATAGTTGATTGTCTATTTATCTATGTAAGAACTAAGCTACCTTCAGATAAAAATGTGAAAAATAGACTAATAATAAAGTAAAATAAATAAATAAGAAAGTGGGTAAATTGAATGCAAACAAGTTCCAAAACATTGTGTGTTAAATTTCATAACTGAACAGTAGTTTTTTTTAATTTTTATGTAAATGAGACTTAATTATGTGTGCTTTCTCTTTTATATTGCCTTGCTCTCTAACTATTATTGTGCTTTTATACACTTGACAAACATTTCACAAACCTGGAACACATATATTTTATTTTTGATATTTTTACGGGCCGTAATTTAACATTTGCAGTGAGCATGTTTTGTTACGCCGTGTCCTTAAATCCATGTCAACGTAAAATCAAAATACATACACACATGTTTGTGCTAGTTTCCATGTACTGACTGCATGAATGCCCGCTTTGCAACATGTTTCATTGTGCCCCGTAACACTGGTCAATACCCACCATTTATCATTATTATTATATTATTAAAAAAATATAAGTAATAAAATGATATTAGAAAGAATACTATACTCTATCCGTTTAGGTAGTTAACTAAAGGTAAACAATCTTGATGTAACTTTTTACTTAAAAACTCAGTTTAAAAATAAAATGCAAGTAAAAACCAAAGTAAATACAACAGTAACGAATACTAAATCAATTGAACCATAAGTTTGAAAAGTAGTTTATTTGTTTAATATGAATTTGTGTAAAAAGACACATCAAGATTGTTTACCTTTAGTTAACTACCTAAACGGATAGAGTATAGAATTAATGATGCTTTTTTCCATTTGAATAATATTTTTTAAAACAGTTTTTATGTTTTAGTAATATGATGCACCTCAGGAATTTATAACATAATCCCTGTAAGCAAAATTTCAAATAAACAAGCCTAATGCCACTAAACGGGCTCAAACCCAGCCACTAAGGTTTCCTTCTACTGAGATAATTATCCAAAGGGAAACCTAAATGTCATGTGCTCAGTTTTATTTTATTATGCCTAAGTGGCCAAATAAGTGATTATATTATTTTCATATTGCAGGAGTAGAATATGTCGGGATTGTGGAGTATGCACCCTTCCAAAGGATTCCTAAAAAGAAGAAGAAAAAGGATCCAAAATGTGGCACTATTGAGAGTGACCCCATCTTTCAAGATTTTGTTGAAGGGCTCAAAAAGGATCCAGAGACTGAAAACCAACCAAAACTTGAGTACTCTTATCCTGTTAATGATTGTGAGTATGTTCAAAAATACTGTGTAACAATAACCTTTGACCGCCACGGTCAGCTATAGCCGACAAATGAAAAAGTGCCCAACACACCACCATCGGCGTTCAAAAGGCATTTTGAACGCCAAGGCATAAACGCATTGGTGTGTCCCCGACGCCAAACCACAAATTCGCCGTTTTTTTTTGTCGGTTCTAGCCGATGGTGGCGTGTTGGGCACATGTTAATTAAAATAAACACTTATTTTGATTAGTGAATCCAATGAGGGGTAGTACCAATGAAACAAGCTGGACAAATTTGGCTTTTTATTTTAGCTATGTAAACCAGAAAATTCTAATAACAAAAATAACTATTGAAGAAACATTAAAATAAAAAGAACTGTTGCTCATGAAACCAAAAATAACTTTGTCAGACTTTGGGTACATTCAACTACACTTATGTGGTAATTATTTGACATTGACAACCTATGTATTGTAGCAGATAGTGCGGTTTTCATAGTTTAACTGATATTACTTTAATGTTTATTAATAGATTGTTGGCCTAGTATGTGTGCACAATGCCCAATGATCCTTGACCAACACACTCAAGCATGCACACTTGAACTCTTAGTTAATTTATAATACTTTTTACAGCAAATGACAAGAAAGTGCAATCAACTCCTTTGCTAGAGTACCTTGCTGCCCGCAAACAGGACAAGCGGGGCAGGGATGAGCGACGCAGGAGAGAGAATGACAAGAGGAAAATGAGAATAGAGAGGAAAACCAAAGATACCATAAAGGTAATAAAACTACTTTGATAATTTTCTGGTCTTACCTGCTAAACGGATTTGGATAGAATTAGGTTCGTAGGTAGCAGGACAATCATCTTCTGCGAAGCAGTAATGCTAGCGAAGGAGCAGGCGGGCCGCACGAGGGAGAGACAAGGCCTTCGCCCCAACCGCCGCTACAGAAGACGCCCCGGGCGTCGGGAGTCGCAGGGCGATCCCCGACCACCGCAGGCGCGGGCCTGTGGATGGTGAGCGTTGGGTGGCTCGCTGTTTGACGCGCACCTCAAAGAGATGTCAGCATAGGAGACGGGGCCCGCTAGGGCCAGAGCCTGCCAGGGTTGCGGAATTTGTTCGAAAGAGTCACTGCGGCCCTGGAACGCAAAGGGCTTAAGAAGGAACACGAATGGGTTTTAGTTAGTAAGAGTCTGACACGCCCTTCTGCTCCACCCACAGCGGAAGAAGTCATTTGATGATTTACCATCCTTAAATAAAAAAAGGTAGCAGGAATAGTTTCTCTAGGATGTGGTTGAACCGCAGGTGACAACAAGGAGGATTATATATTAAATAGGGTACCCCTATCCCTGAAATAATTGCATCTGAGTAGGGAAAGATCTCAGTTTTTTTTATTATTTCTAATATAGGAATGTGTCTTCCAACATTTTAGAACAAGTCAAATTCCAGCCATGCTTAAATATTCCTACATGTTATTTTATTATTAATTATTTCTCTAGCGGCCTGGTGATATATCGGAAGACGAGAACTTTAATGACAATACAGATTACTGTGATAATAAATATAACAATAATAACAGTTTTTGGTATGGAGAACAAAGGATATATCATAAAAGTAAAGTGAAGTGTGGTATTGCTAAATCGAAACTGAAAAGTCACGGTTCTGACGAGTTTATAAGTACGGATTCAGACTTCGACAGTCACTTCCCAGCTCTGTCTACGAAAACGCACAACACTTTCACATTAACTTCTGGGAAAGTCTGTGAGAGTAAAAAAGAAACTCAAGATGAAAGCCAAAAAAGTGGTGGTGACACTTGTTCTAAGGTTCCTAGTATTGAATTGACATGAGTTGTAGTTACTGTTGTTACTATGACAATATTACCTACCACGTACGGCGTAGCTCGACTGTACCTAGTTTTTACTGTCATCTTGAAAATTGGCGTTCATTATTATTTAAGTAGCGAGTACTGTCATAACGCCATTATTACGATCATCATTGTTTTAGTTTTATCATAGTTCGTTTCTCAAATACGAATATTAGTAGGAATTAAATACCTCATTATAATTCTTAAAAATACCCCAAAGCCCAATTCGCATTATTGTAAGAGTGCACACTTGTGCTTCTCAAAGTTCCATACTTAAAAAAGAATTATAACGGAATCCTATTACTTAGCCTCCGATGTGACGGGCTGTATCTCATGGACCGTAGTGTGTATTTCTATTGCCGTATAGCAACACATAATAAGTAAATATTAAAGAGGGCGGCCGCCGTACAAGAAACGCGATTTCTTCGTTTTATCGCACAAAAACCTGTGTGTGAATCTTGGAAATCTGCCTGGTTAAGGGCAATAGGGTCTCCTCCTGTGACATAGATCTCATTCTCAAACATTACTGTCGTAACGTGCGTGTGTTGTACGCTAGGCGTAATCAGCGTTACCTTTCAAAGCCTTCAAGAAGAAAATTATATATGAAATCAGTTTTCAACCTACTTTAAGCACAAACTCAATAATTCAACGTTTTATTAATTTCAGGAGGAAGAAACTGGAGAAGGCGAAGTTAAGAAAATCAAATCCCGAGAGTGGGAAAAGGAAAAGGTAAGTGACAGTAAAGATGAGCAGCTGAAGTCAGACAGTAAAGATGGATCTGTCTTCGAATCTAAATCATATAGAGATCAGCGCAAGTCTGGAATTAATGCTATAAGTGACAAGAAGAAAAAACTTGACACTGACAAAAGGGATTCAGCTAGAGATGACGACCCGGGTGAAGATTCTGACAAGGGGTATAAGAAAGACAAACGCGACAAGTTCAAGGAGTCGCCCCGAGAGCAAAAGAGTAAAAAATATAGTGACACTAGGAAGGAGAGAATCAAACAGAATGAATTTGGAAAATCAGACAAACAATCAGCTATAAATAAAATCATGTCCTCAGACGGTAAAAAGTCGATGAACCACGACGATATCAAACCATTTACTCAACTGCCCCATGTAAAGACCGATGACTTAACTAAAATCATAGATGGTTTGGACAAGAAAGTTAAGCTAAACGATAGCAGCCATTCCAACGACGACACTGTCACCAAGTCTGTGGGTGTGTCAAAGATGAGGAGGAATAGTCTGGATTCTGGTGAACTGCCTGTCAAGGATGACTTGGTGTTAAAGAGGCAAAACTCTCTTGATGACAGAAGCAAATCAACAGACAGGGAGGGTTCAGAGGAGAAAGAGAAGAGTGATAGTGGAGACCCTCGTACAGAAAGGAGAATTAGGAATAAGGTAAGAATTAAATTTGAAATAAATTTCTTCTCTGTGTCCTGATAATAGTTACACTTGTAATTAATGTAATTTTTTATCAGGATCGTCCAAGCCTCGTTATATACCAGCCAGGCATGGGCAAGTTTAGTAAACAGCGACTCGCGAAGGAGAAGGACACGCCGCCGCCAACCAAACCTATCAACGATAGTGAAAAGAAAGACACCTGAAATTAATGTGAAACTACCCTAAACTTGGACAACATTCAACGGAATTACCCTGAAGCTGGCATTCTAACATGTCCTGGCAGATTCAGTAGATGAGGATATCTGAATGTGCCAACTGACGGAACCACTGTTCGTGTTTACTCAGCTGTTGTTTTTATTGATTTGTTTAGTATACATACATTTCGATTGACTTGGAGATGTTTTAACATTACAAAAAATCAACATAGCATTTAATGCAACATATTTTTAGCTTGTGACGATTTAATTCAGTTTGTTAATTTCATTTAAATATAGTTAATTTTTGAAATGGGGCTTTTGGTTTTTTATTTTCTTTTCATGTGTGGCAAAATAAACAAAGTAGTTATTAGTAACAATTTTATTGCTTATCACAGTGAATTTTACCTTACAGTTAACATACTTAAATCCAAATTGTTTACAAAAATAGTTGATTATTTATATTACAATGTGAATTAACCCTTTGAACGCCATTCACGTATATACATGACAAGCAAGCGCGTGCCCTGTACGCCAAACGTCACAAATATGTAACAAAAAGTACGGCGAATTTGTGGCTTGGCTTCGGGAGCAAGCCGATGCGCTTATATGATCTGTCGTTCAAAAGGTTAAGCAATTCGTCGAATCTTTGGCAAAATAGAAGGGGCGAATCGCCTGTAAGAAATTATAACCACTATTTTATTATTAGTATAGTGCCTACTCCATGCATACAATATTTATATCAATAACATTTTATTAGCCTCTATGTTTGCAGCCTCTTTTGAGCAGTAAAATGAACTTGAAATACCAGAGTGAGTGTTATCTTAGAAGACGCCGTAATACTGGCTGACTATGAAACGCATTAGCATCCTTACAAAGCGGTAAACACAATGAACATTTTTCACTTCCATCCAAATCCGACAGAGCAGATGTAAGTATTGCATTAGGGTATAAAACAACTGATATGATTTTTCATATTTCTGATTTGGTCCCGTAATTAATGTAGCTTATAATTTGAATAAATAATGAGTCCTGAAAGGATGTCAATGAATTCAAGATCAGTCTGAATTTCTTCACTAAACATACATACAGCTGAGTATTTATGAGTTTTGGACGAACTATTTGTACAGTACTACAGATTCAACTCACTAAGCCTAATATTACTGGTGAAAATGTAGTGTAAACATTAATGTGAAATTCAAAATGTTAAACACTTATGATCTTGGATTTGAAATAACTTATATAACTTTATTTAGGTACCATTTAATACCTTTTATTAATTTTGCCAAAAATTTTATTATTGCTCTTTGTTTTCCTGTTTCATGTTTCTCAGTTTACAGTTCTTGAGTTACTTCTTTTTACTAGGACTTGCTTGAACTCGGTTTTACAAGTTCGAAGTACGTACGATTATATTTCTTATTAGCATCGCCATAACAACCATCAACACAACATTATATCACACACATTTAATAAACACCCTCGTTCTGAAAGTTACAATTTAATTAAATATATTCACAAAGAAGTCTGTCAGGCATTTAGAAAGAGGGAATATGTAATAAAACATCATCAATTATCAAAGAATTTTTCTTACTTATTGTAGGGACTGTACCTACTCAATTATAATTATCTGCCTTATTTAATTACTTCAGCCAAATACATATCATTTCAATATCATTCACAAATACATACATGACTTGTACACAAAACCTTGGCAACTGAATATAAATACAAATGGATTGAACAGCACAATATTAAAGCTAGTCAGCCTTGTTAGCCTTGAAAGAGTTCTCAAATGTTTTACATGTTTCAAATCACTCAACTATAGATATGTATGTAAATAATCTTAATCGATTCAAGACAAATAATTATTTATTTATCTATAATATCTAATTATACATAAGTATGTACTTACTAGGCCTTGAATAAAGCGCAGGCCACACCGCCAGCTAGCGAGCGAGCCGGGCGAGCATCGTTTCATACTTCGGTTCACACCCCGAACTACAGAGATAAGCTGATTGATCTTAGCTTGTTGTCCAAAGCTCGCTCGCTAGCTGGCGTTGTGGCCCGGGCTTAAGGAAAATGTTCGTTGCCTACAAAGGCAATCAACAAAATTAAATCGTTTATTACAGGAATTTTCATGTTAGACAACTTTTAGCTAGGCTAAGCAGGTCCGTAAGTTTTAAGACTTATTGTCAAAATGTACCTACTTTAATGTCCGTTGCTCTAGCACCATATTAAAAATAGCACTTTGAATTTTGTACGAATTTTATTTTTGTTTGTTGTGTCGTCTCATTCCGCACTTGTCTAACGCTATGTTCATTTAAAAAATCCTTATCATAAGTGTTAATTTAAAAAGTGCCAAAATAAATTCTTTGGTATGATCAATACCCTGAAGGTTCACCATCTGTAAATTGAGCGCCATTGTTATCGCCGATCTCAATCATGGCGGCGTATCTCGACATTTCACATTTCTTATCAAGTAACTTCTGTTCGCCTGTCGTGTGTATTGCGTACTAGGCGTAGAAGTGATTGCCACATTATCTGGCGTGTTTATAGGCAAGAATATAAATAGGTGTTGGCAACTATGCGACATTGTTAAGTAGGACGGCGGAGGCGTTCTTGTCAGAGTCTCTCGGCGTGGCCTGCTTGATCTTCTCGGCTGTGGTCTTGGTCTGCGCCACGTTGTGCCGGTGCATCACCCACAGCAGCAGGATGAAGCCCACCAGAAAGCCTGCCAGCCCGCCGCCTATCGTCAGCCACGTGCGCCGCGATGTCTTGATACTTTGCACCTGGAACATTTCAGTTTGTTCACATGACTCAGCGTATTTTGTAGCTGGTGGTTAACTACAGGATTTTATGAGAGTCAATTTAAAATAATAAATATAACATGATCAAGAACACGAACTAAGCCAGCAAGAATAGCGAAGATTAGATGTTGGAACACACTTGAAACCAAAATAGACCATACCTGCAAATATTCTGCTTTACACTGGTGAAACGTGGCGTTGTGATTTGCTCCGTCCACGTCATTTGGTACTGGACAGTTTTCGAACTCTGTAATAAAAAAAAATACTTTTATAGTATAGACTCGCTTATTAAATTAAATTTCTTTATTTTAAGATGGAAATAGTGTTAAGATACGAACCTCGAGTATTGAGCCTAGAGTAGTCGTCTAACTGGAAAAACACTCGCTTCTCTTGGAACCACAAAACCGTAGCTCTGAGACTGCAAAGCTTCATGTTGCCAATCGAGTCCGTCAAATCCACTTTGACAAGGTTGCACATGGCTGCGAAGTGGTATGTGTTGAGAGAAGTGAGTGGGTTGTGCGAAATGTTGTAGAACTGCAACTGGGGTAGGTAACCCAAGTCGGGTAGCTCTTTTATTTTACAATCTGATAGGTCCAGTAGTTCCAGTGGCGCTTTGATTGGTTTGACTAGATCGAGTGAGTTGATGGTCTTATGGAGAATCGGGTTCCCTCTGAGATACAATTTTCTTAGGGAAGGTAGATGAAAAATTGAGCTGGGCAGATCTAGGATGACGTTGTTGGCGAGGTCGAGGGTCTGCAGGTCGGTGAAGGCGCTGAGCGCGTCGTCATCGATGAGGTAGATGTGGTTATCGGCGAGATACAGGAATTTGATGCTGGTGTAGCTGGACAGCGTGTCGGCGTGCAGCTCCTGCAGCTTGTTGTCGCTGAAGTCCAGGATCTGAAATTTATGGCGAAGAATATGTAAAGTAGGTTCCTATTTAGGGTTCCATAGTCAACAAGGAACCCTTATAGTTACGCCATGTCTGTCTGTCTATCCGTCCGCGGTTTAGCTCAGAGAAGATTAAATATATATTTAATTAAAAATATATAAAAATTTGGTATGGGTAAACATATTGATCACGCCGACCAAGTGGTAAAATAAAGTAATAAAAACTTGAAATACATTTTTTTAGGCCTGTAATGCCATGCCATGTAAATTAACGATGCTTTTTTTTATCGCCATCCCCATGTGGAATGTCGTTGGATAGATCATTTAAAATTATTGAGGGTTTTGCTAATACCATTTTTTTATCCAAGGATTTTAGCTTTAAAGTGCCAATTTTTGCTAGTCAAGTTTCATAATCATAAATCATAATCATAATCTTTATTGGAACAAAAAACACAATTTGTTTGCGTACGTAAATACATTAGTTACAAAATTTTACTACATTAGTTAAAAAAGTTTGGGCGACACTTGACTCTAACAAAAATTGGCATCCTCTGCCAGCTAAACGGTTGTTTTTGGAGACATGAAAAAATTAATAGTAGCATACCTATATAACGATTTTAAAAGGAAAACTATCACCGCTACCTAGGCTCAACGAGTTAATGAGTAATAGTCGACCAACTTATAAAATGGAACTGGGTAAGTAAAAAATCCTAATAATTCCATAGATACTTAAACCAAGTGCACTTGTAACTTTGTAATAATAGTTAAGTACTTTTACTACAATTTGTCTGGCATGGTTAAGAGACGGGGTAACTACGGAACCCCACACTGCGTGGTGCGACACGCACGCATTTCTTTTTTTATTTCTATGTACCGTGCGTGTTTCATGAAAGTGCTAAATCAATAATATTATTTCTTTCTTTCACTTGGCCGGTTTTACTTTCTTGAAAGCCTTTGTCAAAGGGTGTCAAGTGTCACTAATTGGCAAAAGCCTCTGTCTTGTGCGATCTCTGACCAAGTTTGTACTGCAAACATGGTCAAATCGGTGCACCACCTTGGCCACGGTTCGTTAGTGCTTCCTACAATATTAAAATTATCTGCAACCTTGTGGATTTAATGAACTGAGTCTGTATAGGGAGATCAGAATAATTCAACTTGTGTTGTAGAAAGTGAGGAGTTGAAATTATCTCCATATAGGAAATGTGTGCAAATTGTTTGTTTCACAGGACAAGTGGAAATATGTCCTCCGCTGTCTTTTTTCTGATTAATTTCGTTACGGGATTGTGAGATTGATTGTCTCTGCCAATTACCCGTCGCCACTTTTGGTTCTGGCTCTCAGGAGTTGCAGAGGTTGGGAATAGTGTGGCGGTCTATGATTACAAGACAAGATACAGTAAATCAAAGAAAGTAGTAGAAATCAGACCCACCTCAATGCCGCTCCTCAGCTTGGGTATCTTGCCGAGGCGGCGGCTGGCGCAGTGTGCCCCGTACATGTCGTACGCGTACTCGTACGTGCAGTGTGTCGGCTGCGCGCCCAGGGCTTCGATCTCTGTCATCTCCTTGCCGTGTGTGCTCCACAAGAGCAGAGCCACCGCAAGTAATGTCTCGTATAGCCTGAAATATACAATTGATCGACTTTTATTCCCGGAAAATGCGTTTCGGGCCAATTTGATACGCCTCTTATTACGTAGGAGTCAAACATAATTATGTGTGAGGTGTCTTAGACACTCTCTCCCGCCCTCTTTAGGGTTGAAGAATCTTCTGCTAATACAGAAACGCACTGCCTTATTTCATTCGACCTTAATAGTGCCTTTCCTTTGCTCTGCCTACCCCTGTAAAGATTATCTAAGCGCGTGATATTATGTACCTATCAAAGTCAAAGGGCCTTCGTTTAGCATGAGATACGTACCTGAGTTTCGTAAATGAGATTCTCATACGTCTTACATCCATTCTAAAGAAATAGGTGCTTAAATACCTAGGTACTTACTGTCAATATCAATATCGTTAATAAATATTATAAAAACATATTATACACATAAGTAGGTGAGTACCTAGATATCATTATTGATCAACTTCAGTTAAAACAAAGACGGTCTCACAAGTTATTGACATCAATATCTATCTTCTCGTTATCGGGTAAGTCTGAATCATTGGTAACTTGATAGTGGACTGTTCTGAACTGATGAACAAAATTGGGCTGCGTGTTCCATCCTTCACCTTAAGGAATCATCGACCTCTTTATGTTCCTTCTGTGCGGTGCAACTATCGACAAAACTCTTATATAATAAGAGCTAGTAGAGCATACAACTCGTTATGTAGTGTTGATGATCTTGACTAGTTCTCCACCAGTGTTCCGAAACTAAAAAAAATACTGTTTAAAAACTTCTTTGAAGTTCACTAAAACCTTTTTTTTAATTCTCGAGTGCTTACTAATTCTTACTTTCTCTTACCTGTCTACTGTTTCTTGTGATACCCTAATATTGTCAATGAAAACTTTTAATTGGCCTTCTTTCACTAACTGTCAACTATCTGCATCCTCGCTGAAGTTTTCTTAAGAAATAAAATAGTCTTCAAATCGTTATAAACAGCTCCCCAGACAAAGGGGGAAAAAGATTAGGGGACATTGAGAAAGACACTGAAGTTTGCAGAAAACCATTAGGTATTAAGATAGCAGGAAAAGATATGAGGAAATACTTATGGAAATGCTAAAGTAAAGTAGGTACTTAAACCTGGCGGTGGAAAAGCCTAGATGCCTAATTTAGCTTCTCTTGTTAGGATACAACAGTTGCTATCTTATTCTTAAGCACTTTGGAATCTACATCCCGGACATTATCTATCATCAATTACCAACTAATAAAGTGGTGACACCATGATGTGCGTTCGTTGATAAGGTGTCAGTGTGATAAAGCCACTCCTCTAATTCGGTTTCATGATTTAAATTACTCATTAACTTAAGTATAGGAAAACGTTAAAAATAATATTTTTGAGTAAAGCAATACAACGTGCTTCGTTCCAAAACTCAGATCGCAGACGTAGGCAACTCAGCTGCCAATCTAAAATGGAACTGGGCTGACCATATCTGCCGCATGTCGCAACAAAACTGGGCAAAAGTGGCCACTGATTGGGCCAAACAACAGGAACCGGCGACGCGGTAGGCCCAGGAGGAGATGGGGGGACGAGTAAGACTCCTACCGAAAGGATTGGCCAGATGTGGCTAAGGACTGAGAGCAGTGGAAGAAAGGAAGGGAGGCCTTTGCCCTGCAGTGGGACACTACAGGCTCATACCTACCTACTAAAAAAACAACGTGAAATAATTTTTAAATATGCGCTCTGTATATCGGCACAGGCGCATCGTGTGTCGTGGTGTGAGGCACAGATACGCCGTTTGTACTCATCTTCGGGTCATCGGGTCACACTGAAGGTAGGTCTAAGATATTAACATTCTCTCGGTATGGGTTATCAGTTCTCTTGACCTTAGCTCGCTCTATTGCATATAGGTACTTTCATATTTATCTTCTTTTATTTCCAGTTTAAATAAACATACTTATTTGATATTGGGTTTTCCAGGATTTCGCAGAACAGAAGCAGTCCAAAATTTAGAATTGCGTCTTGATGACTAGGCCTACAAGGGCTGTAGGTAGGTAGGTTCGTCCCTTAATTACGATATTGGGCTTAACACAAGTTACGAAAATGAGGGTGCGGGGTCTGACACGCCCTTCCGCTCCACCCAGAGCGGAAGAAGTCATTTGATGATTTCCCATCATTAAAAAAAAAAAGTGATGCATCCCACTTTCATCCCTACCTCACCAGGAATAACTACCATAATGATATACAAAAAGTATTTTCATGATGACAATGTATATCTTCAGTGGTTATTATTAAACTTGAGGATAGGTATTGATATTCTAATATAATATTAATATATGCCAATTACAGGTGAACACAACATTGAAAACAAATACGCCAGATTACCGCTTAGTTGCTAAAGTCTAGGCGTACAATCAATCAAGAGAAAAGAAAAAAAAAAGTTACGAAAAAAATAAATAAAAACAGAGTAGGTAGGTACCTAAATGAGAGTGAAGAGAAATTTCGACTACGTTTTATTGGTGTGTGGGTCAAGATTATTGTTTTAAACTTCATTTTAGGGTAATTAAATATGTCTGCTTCAGGTACGGACTTATTAAATGAATTAACATCTCAATGAGTGCTCTTGACTCTAGTCTAGGTCATAGATGACACAGACAAAGTCGCCGATGGAGCGAGCTTACCGAGAAGAAGCCTGTTCACTCTAATTTTGAAGAGATTAGGTTGATTAACCTAATCTCTTCAAAATTAGAGTGAACAGGCTTCTTCTCGGTAAGCTCCTAGAATTCCACGCTTTCCCATAACCACAATTTTACAGCGCCCTACTACCTCTACAAACCCTAATCACAATTACTCTTCCCAAAATTGGGAAGAGTAATTGTGTGATTAGGATTAGGGTTTAATAATAATTCGAGGCGGAACTTTCAACAAAATGCGCGATAGCAGTTCACTACAATCTATGCTAGAGTTCACTAGTTTGTGAAGGAATTTAAGGCTAAGTATGCATAATTCTCTGTTGCCGTAGTGGGTTATTGAACCATGTACCTAGGTAATCATAATATTACCGCTAACATCTCTCATAATTTATCCACATCTTAATTTACAGGTGTTTCAGAGGTAAATCTAAATACACAAGAATCTCTAGGTTTACCTACATGCTGAAACCACTCCGGTTAGCTACTTAGATCAGCTTCACAGGAAGAGAAAAAGCTACGTCGAACACAAGGATTGAACATGTAACCAGAAGGTAGGTAGGTACCTAATTTTACTATTATTTCTACTTAGTTTGCCCGGATAGATAACCTCAATAGCATGGAACTTTAACAAAATATTGGCACGGGGCACCTGTACCTACTGTACACATCTCCCTGGTGATGTTTTGTGATTCCATGAGATTGCAGCATTGGGGAAGAATTTGTGACAAGAGGGCGCTACACGTATGATCTATTTCCATGCATCTCATATTCTTTAAGTCGCTATTTGTGTATCGCTAGTAAATTCCTCTTCACATTTTACGCAACTTATTCTGTAAATTCGACAGTTTTCTGCTTTCCTTTTTGTCTTTTTTCTTCTATCATTCAGTTCTAATCCCTTAATTTTTTAATCAAATTATTGTCTTTTTTTCTCTGTTTCTTCACTTATTATTTTTAACCGTCTTCAGCAGGAGGTTCTCAATTCGACTGTATGTTTTTTTTTGTGTGTTTGTCATTCCGTCAATTATGAATGAATTGTCATTTTTTACTTTTTTATTCGAAAGCAAAGGTGGTCCCATTGGCACCAAATCAGAATTTGATGATGGGTTCCCAGGGAAATCGAGGGCAACTCTCAAATTTTAAAGGCACATACAATGTTTTTCATATTCTTTCTAACACAATTCGGATAACTGTGCCTGGTAATCAACATCTCTAATCAACATCTCATCTTGCTGAGCTGATGATGGAAGGTATAAGTCAGGATCTGATGAAACGGGATCCCAGGAAAAATGTTTGTTCAGCAATATTTTCGCCAATTTTCAACCGATTTGGATAATATTTTTTTTGTTTAGAATAATATTTTCCAAACTGGTACCATTTCAATTTGGTGAAGATCTCATGAAGACCTTCGGAGATCGGCAACGAAACTCTTTATTAAATAATAGCAAACCTCCCGGGATTGCTGAAATCGCATTTCTGTTTATTGTTATCGCCAGTTCATATCACAACATCACGCCGGTACGCTTTAAAGGGGTAAGCAGTTGCAAACAAGTCAATCTAAATTACATGTTTTTGGGGGTTATCTATTAGGGCATAACTTTATTGTTTATTAACCGATCTTGATGATCCTTTTTGCGTTGGGTGTAGTTATAGCTATATTGCATTTGCATTGGACGGTGAACTTCAAAGATAAACCAGTGACCTCGTGAACTTAAAATCAATCAAATCTAGTACCAAAGCATAGTAGATATTTTGTAGCGGCATCAATGTTGCCACATAAAAAACTAAGAAGCGAAATTTTTACGGCAACAAAAAGAACCGCAGCGCCATTTACCTACGACGAACTAACAACGAATCCTGCATCGCGCAAGCAAAGTTCTCACAACTTTGCTTGCGTTCTTACAACAGTCCGAATATTAACTATCGGGCAGTTGCCCACCAGACACAACAACCGTCTGGTTCGGAGGATCCTCCCATTTGATGTAGGTATGTATTTTCAGTGGAGGTATGCGGGACTTTACTCTCTGTACCGCATACCTCTATAATTCAACTATGAGCTGGTCTGGACTTGTACTGAAAAGGTACACAAAGTAACTCCTTAACGGCAAATAGTACAACCACTCATTATGGGAATAATGGCACTTAGTTGTGGGGTATCACCACTAAAAAGTGGAAAATAAAAAACACCGACATCCGATTTTTTTTTTTAAATACAGTCGAAATGTTAACCTCCGTCTTTTTGAAGTCGGTTGAAAAAGGACTAGCAATTAAAATGCCTCAAGCTTAATTTTATCACAAAATAAACATTTTAGAATTAGTTTAATATAACATCCACCACAAATTCACAGAAAAAAATACTGAAAACTCGAACTCGTTTCCTTAATAGAAAATTGCAACAGCGACGTTTCAGGGCATGTCGTTGGCGGCAGTGCAAATGAACGAGAATTAGCTCGTCAACCTGACATGCTATTTATTCGTAGGTGTGTGAATTAGTAAATAAGGGGGGGCATGGATTCAATTAAATTAAAGGTTATTTTAAGGGTATAAATAAACTAATCTCTACACTATTTATACGGAAATAGTAATGTCACTTTTTACCTGTGCAATGTATTGTAATGGTTATTAAACAGCTCAGAGAAGAATAAAAAAAGGTGATTCCTGCCCGTCTATCAGGCGAAATGCGTGAGCAGTATCCAAGCGGTCCATGCCATAGATGCCAGGAGAGTCCCGGATACCATTCGTATACTCTCCAACAGTGCCTCAGTTCTCCTATCCCTATTACCATTTCACGTGAGCGTTGAGACCATTGTCCAACATCAGGATTAAGTGCGGAAACCAAACTGCGATAGATAGATAGGTGCGTCCTGCAGGTAGAAACGCAGAACTTGTAGATAGGTTTGGAAACAATGCTGAAGAGTTTCTTTGTTTGTTACGAGCTAAGCTCTGGAACCAGTCAGATTTGGAAAATTATATTTGTATATGATAGCCACATTCATGAGGAAGGCTATAGGCTATACGGGAACGGGAACAAACAGGATATGCGCGTACGAAGTCGCGTAAAAAACTTAGTACTGAATAAATACCATAATCTCAATCTTACTTCTATTGTTATAAATGTGAAAGTTTGGATGGATGGAAGTTTGTTACTCAATCACGCTAGTGCGGCTGAACGGATCTGGAAAAAAAAGAAATTTCGCACAGAGATAGATTATAGTTTTTTAATAAACTTAGAAATTCAATGCATTTTGATTTTGTGATATGATTTTGATGAAATAAATGGTATATACCTAGGTACTCGAGTTAACACTTAATATTTTAAGTACCTAGATTTCAAATCCGATCAGTGGTTTTTGCGAGATGCTTCCACAAACATACATACAGACAAACAGAAAATAGTCAAAAATTTCAAATGTTGTATTTTTCCATTCTTTTCTTGTCTTTTTCCTAACGTTTTTCAATTATTTTTATGCAAAAATATTCTATGTTCAGACGCGGCAAATCTACGATTTTATTATAATTATGTAAAGACAAAGTAGTACAGTAGGTTTGTACTGTGGAGTGTGGATACAAGTGGTGTGATGTGACCGTGTTTTAGTTTTCCACATACCTTTGTTACGAAAACTGTACCTACCCACCTACTAATATATCTTACACATAGCGCGATAAAAACGGTATAGATAGCAACACTGATAAGCCAGTTATAAAGCATTAATTATAAGTGCTTTATGCATGTTAAGCGGTAAATGCTATCTAAACACAGGAACAGGGTAAAGTGAAGAGAAAGGATCGTTCAACTGGGTGTTTCAGGAAATAGAAGGTGACCTGGGTTGTGGAGGTCTGATAGGCAATCGCTCTATATTGAATACTGATCTTCAGCTGCATGTCAGACTGGAAGCCAAACGCCAATATAGTGGGGATAAAACTAGGCAGATAGCTATGTCGAAGGAGATAATATCGAAACGAGAAATCTCCCGTGTAGGCTTTATGTGGACGAGCACATTGCCAAATGAGTCCATACTCAAGAAACTCAACATCCATCACCATACCAAATGAACTAAAAAATTTTTCGAACCCAGGTACATTTTATGTGTTCACTAGCGTTGTCTGGAAAGGCTCATGATTATGGTATTGGGCCGGAATAAAGCAAAGCTGGCTCAAGCCAGTGCGACCAGTGATTAATAAGGCTATTAGAGACAGCATGTACCGAGCGGTCCACACTGCAGACGGCGAAAGGTCCCATAGCTTAGAGAGGCGTCGTATTTAGTCGCGATATTCAGCAATCAGTAAACTAAAAAGAAGAAATTCATACAAAAATCTATCCACAGCCTGACTAGTTGACTACATTTGATTTGACAGTTTCATTTTGTTTTTTGTGACTTTAATTGTCTGATTTTACTTTACAATTTTCTCCGCGTTGAGCAATGAGCTTTTATCCATGATTTGTGCCCCGCATGGGTCATTTAAGTACAGCCAGACTGGTCTTATTTATGGTCCCTTAATATTAATCTATTGCTTGTTTATGTCTTCCGACGTGTAATTAACCATGTATTAACACACGACACTCATTGTTGTTAAGCCCACAATTATTATTATCAACTGGCTTGCGATTATGACGAGCGCAAATAGAAATAGCAATTAAGGTCTCATGTCACGACCAAGATTCGAGTTTCTAGGTCTTTGCCCTGGAAACGTGAGCCTCGTAGGGCGCCACTGTAGCTGTCCCTTTGCTATCTATCTTGGTTATTTAGCTATCTTGGGAAAAACCGGCCCAAGAGGTCTCGGGTTCGTAGGTAGAAGAAGTTAGTATCGTGGCAATAAGTCGCCAAATACTTATCATAGGTAGCCGTTTGATGTGGGTGAATGAAACATAGAAAAACAGGGAACTTGGTTTTAGAGAAGTAACATCCTTTATTCCAGGATATATGTTGAGTGAAACTGTCTAATACCAAGTAAATACCTTAAATTACTCATTTGATTACACATATTACAATGACTGTGTGCGAATGATAAACACGGAAACAGTTTCCTGAAAAAAAAGTTTTTACTGTGTTATGTTGGTTCTGCCCTACACACACCTGTAATTTGTTGACGTCATATGGTGACATTGTAAAACAACTTGGCTATTCTTACTTAATGTCAGCGGAGATAATGAAAATAATGGGGGCTAAATAATATGAAATTAGATGGTTCAAAGTAATGCAATAATAGCGAGGTGCAGCGGGTAATGAATGGCATCCTCGTGATGTGTCCGCCGGAGCAGGCGCGCTTGTCAGCGGTCACAGGCGCCTTTGTTGCCGTTGTTGGACAAATTGCTACTTACTTCCTACCTATTACGGCAAATAAAAATATCTCACAGTCCGTCAGCGACCGGCAGCAACGCATCATTGTTGCCCTGAGCCCTGACAGTTGACTTGCGCTTGCGCACGTGATTGTTACTTGACTAGTATCACGTTATTATGAAGCTGTTTATTCATCCTAGTTTCTAACTAAACGGAACATTGAAGATGTAAATAAATGAGCTCATTAATCACTTTAATAACAAACAGCGTTGCATCGATAGCGAAGAAGAGTGCAAGTACCGACACACATGACCTGATTTTTAATCTAACATTGTATCATGCAATTGACCATGTCCTAGATACACAATGGAGATTTTTCGTCAAAATGCTATGGCAGGTGTAATTCGTGATAGCATTTTGTCTACAGAGATAGAAAGATAAGTGTTTTACTTATAATTTTGCGTGGTTTTCAAGATAAAAAACCAAGGTGAAGAATATAAAAGATACATGAACGTGAACTATTATCAATTGATAGTACTGAATCGATATCTACCTAAAACTGATGCTTAAAATAATCACACCACTGGTTTATAAAATCACAATTACTTAACAGCTTTCTAATGACTAATTACTTTATTAAGTAGCTATTATACTTATCAATTTCTAATGATTGGGGGGGTTTCTGAATTGAGTATTTTGACTTAAGAACGTGTCTGTCCTCCTTTAATGCTAAATGTTGGCAGGTTTACAACGTAAAGTTAGAGTTTGAGAAATACTGAACTTCAAATGCTTAAATCAGAAATGTGGGTGAATCACCACCGGACCATAGCAATATCTGTCCCACTCCCGCTGCAGGGTCATTCTCATCTCTGGGACACATGCTTCTTCATTAAGAGACGCGAACGACGCGGTTTATGGATGTCGCACGTTTCTAGTAGGAACAACATCCCGTTTCCAAACGATGTTGGTACACGGTTTTGAGAGCAACGGGGATGTTAAAGTTAAAGCCTATCTGGGTTCGAAACCATAAATCATCATGTGATTTTGTTAGCTTTCAACCTCCTCCAAAGATTATTCACATTACCTTATGTCATGGAACGTAAAAACAAAAAACATCAATTTTTAAAACAAAACACCATATTGTTTGGTTGTCCTAAAACCCTATAAAAAGTGGACGTTTAGGAAAATTCATTCATCAGTCTAATGTTTCACGTTACACTGAAGCGAAAATGGAAACCACACCTACAGAAGCCGATTAAGTCGCCACCCTAATCCAGCAAGAGTTGTCTCAGCGTACTATCGCTCGACAGCTTCATCTGCGACAGTCTTATGTCTCGAAGGTATACAAGAGGTTCAGGGAGATTAGAAACTTAGTCCGAAGACCAGGATCTGGACTACAGCCAAGCACTTCGGTGAATGATGATTTATAGTCGCCTCTTCTCTCCGAAATCGACACCTGACCGGCGTGGACGTCCAGCAACAGCTCAGAGAAGTTCGAGAGAGGGCTGTCAGCGAGTGGACAGTGAGGCGAAGACTCAAAGAGGCGAACTTCACCCCAAAAAAGCCAGCCACGGGACCCAAATTGTCCACCGACAAGCCCGGCTTCAGTTTGCTCGCCATCGCTTAGATTTGGATACGGAGTCCGTGTCTTGTTCTCGGTCGATACCAGGATGTGCTTGCATGGTAGCGACCGGCGACGGAGAGTCTATAGGAGACCGGGTTAGCGATTCGCACAATACTGTGTTGCTGAAACTGGCATACGGGAATGGGTCCTGTATGATATTCGTATTCGTACATAGTGGAGGTCGGGGAGCGGGGCTAACTGCAGAAAGATACATCAACGAGATTCTGCTAGGTCTCCCCTACTTTACCTTTTATTGGCGAAGATTTCCTGCTAATGCACGATAATGCCCGCTGCCACACCACTGCAGTGACTAGACAGTACCTGGAAGAAGTCGGGATTCCCACACTAGAATGGCCAGCCCATAGTCCTGACTTGAATCTGATTCAACATATATGCGACGAGCTGAAAAGGCGGCAAGGAAGATGTCCACCTCCGGCGTCAATAGAACACCTGAATACCGCTTTAGTCGAAGAGTGGCAGGAAGTCCCACAGGATTCCATCAGGAAACTCATTCGATCAATGAAAAACCGTTTACAGACAGTCATTAGGGCCAGAGGGGGTAACACAAAATATTGAGGGGTAAGTAACATAAATTGTAAAATATCTAATGTTTTTATCTTTTCATTATTACCTCCTTCCTATTCATTTAGACATGGACGCCATAATGAACTTAGATCTATTGCAATAATTCCCTAAAATCAGGTGGAAAATTAAAGTAATCTTTTTGAGATCATTTAAAGCCTGGTTTAGGCACCAGTCTCCCACAATATACTTTCTTGGAAACCTTGTATAATCTAATGTGTATTGTGGCAAGAAAAAAAAATATTATTAAAGTTAAAGTTAAGTTAATTGCTTAGAAATTATAAAAAAATGTTTTGAGCAACGCGCGATGAAGAGATTCCAGTTCGCGAGTGAAGTTTGAGTAGGTACCGATGGAAGTTAAACGTAACTGCTGCAAATACCTTAATCAACTCTTAGAAACATTTAGGGAATACTTTCACTGTGCGCACAGCTAAGGTGTAGAATTGCCTACCGGAGTCTGAATTTCCTGATAGCTACCTACAACCTGGAGGTCTTCAAGTCGATCAGGTGAGATTGGCAAAAAAAAACACAAATCATTTGAACCAGGCTTCGGGGATGATCACGTCTTTGTTATATTGTTATGTGCTTCAGTATTAGTAGTTACGTCCCGATAAGTCAATTTTATTAAGAAAGAACCTATATTATATGTACCTAGATACGTAACGGTCATAACAATGACAATATGTTTGGCGAATGTCTCGCAATATCCTAAGGGTCTCTGTCAACTGTCTTAATTGTGTAGAGGTCAAATTAATTCCTTTTAATTGTTGACTGGACTCTCCCGCTCTCGGGACACAAGACGGAAAACTGCAGACAAATGAATCATTGCGATAAACAGACCAATGATATATTCCAAGAAATTCGATTGATAGTGCTCTCTTATGATCCATAAAAGTTTTGTTAACCTCATTTGAAGAACTGCACGTACTTTTTAATAGGATGATCTCAACTTGTTTTCAACACAACCATTTTTTTTATTTGCTTGCAACATTTGAGACGAAAAATCATGTAAGACCTAGTAACTGTTTTGTTGCAGCACTGTTCAAATTATTTTAGTGGTTGGCTTATCCATGCCAAGACTAAATATTCATAGAATCATCTCATTGACATTTCAGGTGATTGTGCTAAGCGTGAGCCGATAGGTTCATTCAACGGAAGCTATAGAGAGACACTCCTGCGCAGCGAGCGTGGCGGCCTCAATTGTCTGATTGATCTTTATGATGCGTCCACACTCCACGCCCCCGTTATATTCCAGAAAGGATTGATTCAAATGAACCAATTTCAGATTTGTTGCTTAGTCATGCTATAATAGTCATCAGTTGTCATTTCTTCAAAGATCATTGGATAAACTGAAGTCTATTATTCTACACCTAGATTCTGAAACCAACACTCCAAAAATTGTCTTTATATGCATTCAAATTCCTCGTGGAAGTTTTATTCAACGCTGTCCTCATTCTCTAAATATTACAAAACATGTTTTCAGGTAATTTAGCTATAAACACACTGAGTAACGAACCATATCTCAGTATCGACGTCTTTACGAAATAAATGTTATGTAGATAAGACCAATGCGTATTTTGTTTGATGACTCAACCGGAACGCAGTGTTATGTGTGACTAGATTTTTGACGAATTTTATAAATCCTGGGACTAACACATGGTTATTGAGGATAGGTTGGTCCGTAGATGCATGATGTAGGTTGTTACAATGCAGGTTTTTTTTTACTAGCGGGGAAAGTTGAGTATCTTGGGTGATCGTGCTGAATTGTGCAGTTCTTCAGACATTCAACTACTTCACATTACATTACGAGAACAAAAATCAAATTCGGCCGGATATTATGCATTTTCGGTAGAGATCCAAAACGAGATTGGGTCGGCATGGTCTGATTCTATTAGTAACCAAGTAAAGCTGACCAAACTAGTAGTCTGCACAGAGAAAAATATATTAGGCTATCCTCAACCCAAGTTTTAGGGCAAGTGTAGAAATGTTCTACCTAATGGTTTTCTGCCACTGTAGACAAGTGTCTACCTACCTGATGCAATTGGGATTGCATCAGGTAGGTAGACAGCGAAAAAAAAAAAAAAAAAATTTCATCCTTGATGGGTCAAGGATGAAATTTTGCGGTTAACGGCTTATGGTGCGCCTGCTAGGAATAATAGTCTACTCTTCTAAAGTTTGAAACAACTCGGCAACGTTTGCTTTGCGTGAACCGCCTTTCAGAGGTGAGAATTAGCATTAGAGCTTAACAAGCTGTAAGCGAATTTTGATTCACAGCCAACATGTCTGCTAAATCGAATTCCCAAGAAGTTAGTGATACTAGCAGAAGACTGTATTGCCTGTAGGAATACTTAGTACGACTTCAAACGCCAAATTCGAGTTAATTTGTGAATTTGGTGTCCGTGGGAGTCAACGGAAAGAATGCAATCATTTGATTTCACAATCACAAAATCGTCAACGGGGTATTATACTAATGATAACGTAATGAGTTAGGTATCGAGCCAGGTGATAAACCAATTTGGAACAAATTCAGTAATATTTTAACTAATTTTATCTATACCTAGGTACCTAATACCAGAATTATTTTAAGTGGGAGTACCGTTTCTTGTAGTCTAGGTATATTTGCCTATCCAGTTCCAGAAGCTAAATGGACGAACCTAAGAGTTATCTTTCCTTGGGAAACTGGGCATGGATGTGGGTAAATACGTTGCTTTAACTGCGCATAAATCGCATGCAATGCAGGGACAGGTATTTTGAGATTAGGTAAGTACCTACCTACTATAATATCTAGAAAGTCGATGTGGAAGCATAGTCCACAACAACATTGTTGACTAAAATGAGGTACCTGTTCATCTTGTAATCTTCGTAGGTTTTATCACTAAATCCTGGTTTATTAAAGCACTCTGGACAGGTATCACATCACCAGCACTTGTTCATACCACTAACACTACACTACGGATAGAGTCGAATATAGCGGTGCACTATGACACGGGCTCGCTGGGGAGCTGCAATCAGCGACGGAAGACGTTCGTTGAATTGATTAAATTAGTTCAGTCGCCTCTGTCGGGCAGATACCGCGGGAGTCGGGAGGCGGCGAGGTGCTGCTACCGCGGTGGATCAACTGATACTGTAGACGCTGTAATCTGTTATCAGCGCGTCCTTCTGACCAAGCACCCTGTATCTAGTTCCACCACTGAGACAATGGCGGCGCGGCCCGCGGCCGTTGTTCGGGACAGATAGGTAGCTACCACAATGCGATAGATACCGCTCATATCTGAATGCTCCGATTGGTTCGTCGATTATGTTTATTCTGTAATAGTTCCCGTGTTTGACAAGTAAATGGACGTCTTTGTTTTGATATGATGTCTATTAAAGAGTGATAAGAAGTCTCGTAATGAATTTATAATGAGCCTATTAGATGAGCAAGAACATATTTGAGTGGATTCACAAAACAATGTTAATTAATTACTCAGTGATGAATAGTAAATAATTATTAGGTACCTATATTACAGAAAGTTATCGGAAGTCACCCGTCCCGGTTCTTTATATGTGTAGGTACACTACCTACACTGTGTAAAGAAATAAACTCTTAAGTGCCTTCAATTGGATAATAGAGCAAGAATGGTGGCTGTGGTCCTCTTGTCGTATTCGCATGTTGTGTTGTTGTGCAATATGGCAGTTAATTAGGCGAGAATGCGTCGTTAAAACTTCGCGAGGATCAAAACGAAATACTTATTACGAAACAGTAGCTAATCTGTGTTTTTGCCCTGTTGATGAACAACGTCCTACCTTTATGCTGTCTTCCTTGAAGTTACCTGTTTAAGTATACCTAGCTTTCTACTACTTGCTTTTGTAGAAAAAAAAAACTTAGCGACATTTGAAGCAAATGTTTCTCGGACTACTTGGTCATAAATCTTTTGAATAACAACAGTGACACAAAGTCACAGCACCCGATGCCTAACACCACGCGCATCGATGACCAACTTGGGTAATTACCTTTCCTAAGAGCACCTACTATATGATTTTAGGATGTTTGTCTAGTGGGTATGTAGGTATGTTGGGAAACCCATCCCAACCATATCAATAGGGGTGAAGGAAGGGTAGCAGGGATTAAGGGGTTTTATCTTATGCAATGAAGAACTTGTCTGCAGACAGGTTTATACATAATTATTTACATACATCAAAGCAAGGCTGTTAATTACCTAAATTCTTTGTTTTTGGACAAGCCCGCCACACATTCCCCAACCACTGCAACTCCTGAAAGCCAGAATCGACAGTGGCGACCACAAGAAAAAACGCCGAGTCAGCGAAGCTCGACGCGTCACGGAGAAACGATTTAACCATCTTGGATCCCGCAACGAAATTAAGCAGAAAAGCAAAGCGAAGGAGTAGAAAAAAAATATAATTTCCACTTCTCTCCATTCAAGCAGGAGACAGAACTGAGCAAGGCCAATAGGCACCAAGGGATAAATACAACTGGGCTTAGCCCAGTACCGCGGATTATACATTAACACTACTAATACTAATGGGTCCTAAATTGTGAGCTACTTTTGATTCCAGTAATAGGTAGGTATGGCAAATCACTTGAATGCACGGAAACTTTTTCTAGTTTCTAAAAGGTCCGCATACTTATTAAACAACTCCAGATGTAACCTGAATACTATCTAACATAATAGATATACTCCCAAAAAATATGATGAGTGGATTGTTCGTAAGTATTTCATGTCAGATGTAGTACATACCTACATTGACAAAAAGGCGAAGCCACAAGTTTAAAAGAAAATAATTTACAATTAAAGTTGCCGTGACCTGGGAGAAATTGGGCAACACAGTGATCCACCTAACTCACTCACGAACGGGTGGGAAGAACTGGTGGAGGTGACGGCCTTTGAGGGAACTTTCCCACCTACATTACAATTCGGAAAAAAGTTCCTCCCAGACGCCAGTCTGGGGTTTAAGTACGTAATCTAGAGATATAACACGGTCGTGCGGTAAACACTCTGGGTCCGTGATCTTTCGAGCATAGTAGTACAGAACCCAGCACATCAAGCTACAACAACCTGTCAAATTTATTTAATAGATCTTCAACTTTATCACTATAGGTCAAGGTTGATTGCGAAAAGACGGAAATTTAAAACGTTTCTACAGTGGTTAGTCCGCCTTATAACTTGGTGGCGCACCCACAGCGTGTTACGCCCGTGCCTACCCCAAATTTTAAATGGTGCAATGATTAAAATTATGTCTGTTTTGAAATCTAGTCTTTTTGCACGCCCTCATTATTGTCGACTGTTGTATACTGAATCCCTTATTTGGTTAATACTTTATACCTTCAACATACGTATTCTTTCACTGATATTTTTTTTTACTTTCATATGCATTTATTTACATAGATATTTACAACTAAATACTCAACTAACCATATACACCAGAAATAAAAATAAAAACTCCTAACTAAATTAACCCTAACATCAAAAAGGTCAAAAAATTCATCCGCACCGCTGTCGACTGAAAGTGTACCTAAAACACTAGCGGCATTGCCACGTTGTATGGCAATGCTAATTCTTTGACCACGGTAAAAGCCAGCCCTTGGGTCACGCGAAGTGTTAACTAAGCGTCTTGAGAGATCTTTAAACAAGCTATGCGCACTCGGACCCCAAGACCCGAGAGTTTCAAACCCAAACGCCGCCTGTCCGCCGCTTGAAGTTCTCTGCAGCCGCAGCGGCAGCGCCAGCACAGCACGAAGAGCTGGGAAGATAGGATGGCGCAAGAGTATCGACACAAGTAGCGTCCCACACTAATGGCCTACCCTTCTTCCATGGAAATAACGACATGCCGTCCGGTCTCTTGCCATCGTCGCGTGCCAGGCCATTGGGTTCTAACACAGCCAGAACGCCGACGGGGACAAGAGCTCGTCGGATGATGTCTTCACGTGTGTATTTCATGTACCGCGCTATGCGGCCAGCGCTACAGCTGCATGACAGGCCGTGGTGTCCGAGGCTGTTGACAACTTCGCCACAATGACAGCGATGAGGAGAACAACAAGGAGCGTCAAGACGCAGGCAGGCAGCGAGGCAGAAAGTAGTATCGTCGAACATGGTGCCAATGTTCGACGACGGTAGTGCGTGAAGCCAGAG
>NDFZ01005268.1:464988-480932 GCA_002192655.3 Mamestra configurata | reverse complement strand
TGTATTATGTACCTATGATCCACAATAAAGATGATTTGATTGATTGATTGATTGATTGATTGAAACTTAAAAGAAGTTTGCAGAGTTTTTCTAATACGTTT
Organism: Mamestra configurata; assembly: GCA_002192655.3. Classification (NCBI taxonomy): domain Eukaryota; kingdom Metazoa; phylum Arthropoda; class Insecta; order Lepidoptera; family Noctuidae; genus Mamestra; species Mamestra configurata. The sequence continues at coordinate 480,831 of NDFZ01005268.1, read as the reverse complement.
AGTTTGAAAGCTAATTCCAATAGTAGGTTTAATATTTTGAACGCCAGCGCATAAACGCATCGGCGTACCCCCGACGCTCTGAAGTATGTGACAAAAAATACGGTGAATTTGTGGCGGACGCCAAGCCACCAAATTCACCGTATTTTTTGTCACATACTTTTTTGTGACGTTTGGCGTACAGGGTAAGCTTTCGTTTGTTACATATACATAGGTGACAGTGGCGTTCAAAAAGTTAAATACCTACTGACTGAACGGATCTCTTTATTTGAATGAAAATAATAAACGAAGAGTCTGGGGAAATTCCCAATGAGAATGTAAGAAGTACATAAGTAAGAGGTCCTTGGAAGTCTCAAGGCATTTCATACTTTGTGTACTCCTCTTGACCTCTTTGTATAATTTCGTTTGATGACAACCAACGACATCGAGTCTTGCTGCTTGTAAAATAAAGTATCAAGTTAAATATTGTTTTCTCACTTATCTCTAAACATGTATGTTAGTGATACTAGAGGCAATTTGATGTTGTTTAAAGATTTGCTCAACCCATAAGGTTAACTAGAAATTCCTGAGCTACAAAAGTTTAGATCTACAGTACTTAGCTAAGTTTAAGGCTTAGGGTTAATCTTGGAGTGCTAAATACCACATGGAGAGTCTCAATCGTCAGGGATATGCCAATAACAATTAGCTTTAATGTTTTAGCCACTCGGTCATACAACTCTGAAGGTTACGCTTACAACCAGAACTTTACTTGTGTCGTCTTCAGACTGTATGTCACCTTTAAGTATCTTATAGACAGCCACTCCAGCAAGGAAGTGTGCATCTACACAATGTTAACAAGCGTCAGACACAGAGACGGGGTGCCGAGTACTACCAGCTCTGAGGGCTGCTCCACCAGTTAGCGTTCGTCATGTGACGTCACTAGACTGTATGTATCACCATACCTTATACACAGCTACTCCTGCGAGGAATATGCACACAATATTGACGAGAGTCAAGCAAAGAGATGCGGTGCCGAGCACAGCCAGCTCTGAGGGCTGCTCCACCAGCCAGCGCTCGTCTTCCGACGTCACCATTAGACGGGTCAGCGCCATGGCCCATAGAAGACCCTGGAATTGATAATTGTGAGTTAAATAATCTGAGGTATTGTACTGTATTATGTTTTGTGTTTCTTCCATTCTATCAGCGAATTGTCAAAATGCCAAAATATATGGAACTGAACACGTGACATTTCGTTTATCAATCCCATAATTTTTTGACGATTTGACTATGGCTTTCGGACACACATTAGCGCTGACATATTGTCACTACCTGCCTGCCTAGAGCCTCTGCTCAAAGCGAAGTAAATTGACAACTTTAAGTAGCAGTATCGATCACAACACTGAAAGGACCACTAACACTGAACTTTTTCTGATGGTTCTACTAATCCTCTTACTAACATAAACAGACATAAGTAGTATGAATCTCAAATACTAATTCTCCTTGTCGATGTTCCTTGTTAACTCTCACAGGTTACCTTCCCCTTCAATCCAGTCTAATTGTAACTGTATAACTTACTAAGAGAATACAAGACGTTGGCTCTAATAATAATATGGTCCAGATATAGCCTAATTGCCATTTTGGTAACCCTTCTGATCTATATTTATGAGAACGGACGTCACTGAGATTCCTGATTTAGAACTTAATAACATTCTAATTTAGATGTGATCATTAGGTATACGGTATACCTATCGGTAAGCAAAGTACATTTTGGCAGAGAATGATTGTAATAAGTGGATTGTGTTGTACATACATACATAAAGCAACTCCATTTAATTTAGTGCCAATACCTAGAGGTTAAAATAAAATCATCATTTTGAGATGATAGAGAAAATCGCATCAAAACCCATATTTTTTTCAAAACCTAATTAAATGAAGACTTACTAGAAATGGTAAAAGTAAAAAAAAACTATCGTACTCACAGCATTAACAGCTGGAGGCAGCAACGAGGCGGAAATGGCAACGCCGACGAGTGACGATGTATACTCTCCTAGTACGGCCAACGCCACGCCCGCGCCACTGGGGATCGCCACCAGGATACCCACCCATAGGGAGCGGTACTCGCATCTGGAAACCAGAATAATTCACTCATGTCGGGTTATTGCGTTACAGGTTTTCTGTCGTTGCCCTGGGTCTTTGAGGTCTGAGAATAAAGTCATTCATCCTCTGTTACTTTCCACCCATAAGGAACGGTAGTAGAATCTGAAAACCAGTTTTTTTTGGGACAAGCCCTGCAAACTATATTCCAACCACTGCAACTCCTGCCAGCCAGAAACAACAGTGGCGACCACCAGAAAATCGTCCGATCGAAACCGGCAACGAAATTAACGAGAAAACATTAGCGGAAAAATAATTTCCAGTTAGGAGTAAAAGGGCTCTATATTGGGTTATCAGATAGATATCTTTACACTGTATGGATTTTGCTTGGTGGTTCAAGAATAAAGTTGACCATCCACTGTTTCAGTACTATTAACAAAAATCGCGTACCGAATTACAGCGTTGTATCGGATTTTAAGTCTTCTATGCGTTTCGATATTTCTGATCTAATTAAAAGTCGACTGTTCACTAAGCTGCTACGTGGGATATGATCGGATAGATTTGCCCAGTTATGCTACGCGGTTCATATCTTCACCAGTCACGCATTCGTGCGTAGCGAGCCCGTGGGTTGCAACCCGCAATGGACGATACCGTCTACCATTTTATATTTTTCATAAAAAAGTGAAGCTTTACCGTGGGTTACTGTGGAGCGATGGCTTTAAATTACGTGATGTTGATTCATAGAATCGGGAAAATTAAGAATTGTTTATCTTCCAATAAAACTAAGACCTTGTCATTTTGTCAAGTTCGAATGAAACTGAATGGACAATAATTACTCGTTTTCCTTCATGATTTTCATGAACAACACCTTTTATGTTGTCATATTTTTTTATTGAAAAAAGTAATGTTTATAATGAACTGATGCTCTACAATACTCTTATAAATCACGATGTTTGATCTTGTCTTGCAAAAAATGTGTTCCAGTTTGCTCATTTACAATTTATCATTGGCATTCATCTTTCTCATCCCTATTCTTTTTAACCGACTGCTCCAAAAGGAGGTTAATGTTTTTCAAGAGTAGTATGCATGTATATTTGAAAATCATTTGTTAAAATCTTCCCAGCCGTTTAGGCTTTAGATAAGTTACAATTTTTTTGGCAGGATCTATCTTAAGCCTACATGGCTGGGTAGATTTGAACAAATGAGGTATCATTAGAGCGCCGAAGCTATATAGGCTATTATGCAGATGGATAATGGTCTAATGAAATACTTTGACCTTCTAAAAAATAATTGCGGTTTTAATTAGGTACCTCTTTGAATTATTATTTCGTGTCATACCTACCCAGTCATGTGGGGTATTAAATGAAAGGGCGATAAGAGAAGAAGGATTGAGGAGACGATTACAAACATAGATATAATAAACAAGTTTTTATATTTTTCTATGATTACAAAATTGTATCTCACTTAAAAGTAGGAAGGAGCTTAAAAAAACTAATAAGTTCCTAACAAGTCACTTATGATATGAAACAGTTTCATTCAATGGGGAACAAGACGCAAAGCTAATTGCAAATTTCGCTGCGCTCGCTTGACTCAAGTAAAAAATCTGTTTATTTTATTTTGTTTACTTCTTCGTTAAATTACCACTCTGTGTGACTGCAACTGTATGAGACACAGATCATATTGAGTAACATGGTCTGTGTCTCAGTTAAAAGCCGCACAACGAGGCATTTTTGTAAAAAAAATATTTGACATCGATGAAAAATGAAATAAGTTTTAAAAACAACGGCTGTATTGTACCTACTGTCAATAGTGTTAGACGGCAGAATGATGGATGCATCATAGAATGTTTCATTTATCACTTGGTGGTGACAACTTTATGATGAAGGGAACACAACTGCGCTCACACGGCAAGTGACAGTTTTTTAAAGAGTTTTATGTTTCCTGGAATACCTATACCTTGTTTATTCATACGGCGATTCGAGACAACTTTCATCCATAAATATCTATAGGTACTAATATTATAAATGCGAAAGTGTGTCAGTCTGTCTGTCACCTCTTCACCGCTGAACCGATTTAGACGAAATATGGTACAGAGATAGATTAGACCTTGGAAAGGACATAGGCTAGTCGCGAGAAAAGGGCTTGAAGGGGTTGAAATAGGAGATGAAAGTTTGTATGGGACTCTGTCATTATTGAAGATAAAACGATGAACCTTTATATTCAGGCATTTGATAAAAAATTGTATCTGAAAGATAAAAATGGGTGCCCAAAGTTAGTGTCTTTAAAAAAATTGCATTATTGTCAACCCTTTCTCGCAACACCTCTTTGGTTGGTGATAATTCCTTTCATTAACCTAAAACCCTACTAAAATAATTGAAATTATCAATAGCATGTGTAGAGACTGTGTGTGTGAACAAATATCTCTCATAGATAGTCGAATATTCGGTCACCAAACCATATTGCGGCAATGCCACATTGTGCCAGTCGTGGTTAAAAATCAACAGCGCTATGGCTATGGGTAGATATAACCTTTGGGGAAACTGGAGGAATATCTTGTATTCTTTAGGAAAGTTTGGTGTTAAAGTACCTTGATATCATCTCAGTAGTAGGCCAGTCCTCGACAACTCCGTATCGCTCGTCGATGGCGCAGATGGTCAGGCCGAAGAGAAAGCCCATGACGAGAGACAGGAACAGGCCAAGGAACTCGTTCTTGACGCCTATCAGTTGTAGGGAGCGATCTCTGACAGCGGTGCCCAGGGTGCCCGCTGTGATTGGACCCTGGAAGACATTTTGAAAATGGAATCATACGAAGTCGGAAACCGTAGCGACAAAATTTGGTATAGCCGTTAGCTAAGAAGGTAGACGTAGAACCATATTCATCTACGTAATGCTTCAATTTCATTCACTTAAGTGTCTGTTGGAATTCATCGTAGAAATGTTAAGAACATTTTGATTTTTTGGGGTGCTCTTAGGTACAGTACAGCCGTCTTTTCTTGAATAGGAATTTTCTAAAAATGTTGTAAACGGTGATTTGACTATGCATTGAGAAAACTAGGACATAGGGGTATATATCCTGGCTGGTCTATCTAAATGCCTACAAATAATGTTTGTCCGTAGGGCTGACTTATTTGAGGATGATAAAAGCTGGTTTCTTAAGGTAGGTACTGTTTTATCGATGCTTACCATCAGCGGCGAAATAAGCATGCTAGCTACTAAAATGACAGTGGAGTTCTCAACCAGCCCAATAGCGGCCACGAACGCAGCGACCAGCAGTAAGAACACCCAGTCGAAGGTGAGGGCTGCGTCTGCGCGCACGTCGTGCAGCACTTGTGCCAGGTTCGTGCGCGCGCGCACCGAGGATGAGAAGCGAGACCACGCTGTTTTTGATTCGCCACTGGAACAGAGAATTATCTACATGTTACAAAACAATACGTTTTTTATTTTATTTTATTGCGGATAGGCACGCAATGCCAGTGGATAGGCGTGTGGTTGGAAAATAAGAGGGAGACGTTTGTCCAGCAATGGCATGGGACACAAGGGGCCAATTAAATTGGCTAGGTTTACGTCTGACCACTGTTTTTCCTGATGGTGGAGCACGCTTGCCTGGAAGTTAAGATACTTACTTTGATGTTCATAGTTTGTGTGTTGGTCACGAAACCTCCTGGAGCAGTCCTTGCTTGTAATTGAAGCTTTAGAAGATACCGGAATCTCAAATTTTTTCCCACCACCTTCGTTTCTGATACCTAACAAGGTATCAGAAACGAAGGTGGTGGGAAAAAAGTACATAGGCAATAGTTTCTACAGTAGGTACCTACGAATAGTAGTGAATGATCTTCAGTTGACATAATGATGCCATTGCCGTATGGTAATGAAGAAAATAATGATTAGTTGAACCACTAACTTTCGTGGAAATAATTAAATAGATTCCGTTTTTTGAACCGCACATTAGGCAGGGCTTAAATGTTTTAAATTGATAAAGATATGCATATTGTTTATTTTTTTTTTGGATTTTATGTTTTTGTATGCGGTTTTGCGTCAAGTAATTCCTTATTTCTTTTAATTTTTCTAAGGAACATTGTAAAATACCTAATAGCTGATCACGATCTATTTTTAGCCAGCTAAAGTGATAAACAAGGGATCAATTAAATACTTATCCAATTTAATCTTGGTTTTTAATTAACAGCGATCATTAACGAGCACTTGTGCAAAGTCAAGATCAATTGCTTGATTACAATAAATTAGTCATTCTACATAAGGAAAATTGGTAGGAATCTATGTGGTTGTTTAATTTTAGAACGAGACTTCTACGTGGGATGCTCTTAACCGTGAAGTTGGTGGGAAGGAAACGTGGTCTATACCGGTAAACACCTACTGCTAGGAAACAGTGGGTGTTTTCGGGCTAAAATGGTGATGTTAGGGTGAGCACTTCGTGGGTTTTCCACGTACGCTTCGTCTTTTCAAGATAACAAAAAAAAACGTTTTTTTTTGCATTATTTGCGAGGAAACATACCTATATCGACTAATTATATTTTCATTAACTGTATCTATCCTTTGTCGTTTTCCAAGTGCATGAACAAAAAAGTGCATGAGCAAAACAAATGTTATTATTAATACGTCTGTAGGTTTGTCACGATTTTATGTCTTAACCGATTTCAAAGATAGCGTACACAAGTTTTTGCTAACTCATTGTTACCGCTTCATTGGTATCAGATAGTTAACAATGAAGTAGGTACCGATTACTTACTCTTCATGTCTCGACGCTCCTGCCTCGGAGTCAGGTGGGCTGTGCTCCTCATTGGATTTGTAGAACAAGGCACAAGGCAGCAGGCTCACTGAGGATTGGTGCCTCGCTCCTATGCCGAAGGTTCTCAGTACTTGTAACAGCTCCTCACTTAGGTTTCCAGACTCCAGGGAGAAAATCACCTATAAAAATGTACATACTTACAAACAAGGCCATTAATAGGTGCTCGTGGCTAAGTAGTAACAGGTCACACGGGTCGATCTTTAAGGTTGGGTGAACAACGTGAAGACGTTGGTCTTGGCTATCATTTGTAGGTCTTTCGTCAGAAGCCAGAAAATCTGGCACCAGCCTTGCCAAGAGGTATTCTTTACCCAGTCATTGGGTTGTTGAGGTCGGACAAGCAGTTGCTTCGTGCTCAGCTGTATTTGATTTGTCTGGAAGTTGATCGCAGCATAGTTGGGACAAGCCTAAGTATACTGATTAATACTTAGTCAGTACGAAGGTCACTAGGACGGACTCGATGCGGAAGGGTGAGGATGTGTTGTGGAATAGCTTGGAGGAAGCCCATATCCAGCTGTGGGTGGTATGGTGATAGCATCAGTTTACTGACTGTTTCATGGCCACTGAGATTCCTACACTTCCTCTTTGTCGTAGTCAGGTAACAAGTTACAGATTGTGTAAGTAGAGCAGATATTTTTCTACGGCTAATTAGTTTTTAACGAGATCACTTAATTGGATTTTGGACTTTGCCACTTTATCTTATTGCGGGCTTAATTACAACATACCCATAATTCATGAGCCAATCCTGAATTCGCCTGGTTTTTAAGCCTGGGTATAAAGAAGTTAGTAAATTAACTTGTTGATATGTTTGTTAAAGATAATCTCTGGAAGAAGGTTTTGATCTGATTACAAAAAACCTTTAACGGAAAGAAAAAACTACAGTTTGGCTGAGTGATGATGGACATTTTTGATCCCGAAGCCGCGGGGAAAGCTAGTTCGATATATGTATCAAGAGAACTTATGTTAACGGAATAATTGTTTACACAAGTTCGGTAGAACGTCGGAGAATATAAATTTTCAATACTTATAAGGTTCCTGAAAAAATACATAAGCTGCTAATGTTTTTTTTCAGGAACCTTATAAGTTAGAAGATGAAAACTCCTAAATTAAATAACTTAACAGGAAAATCTCGCCTGCGTCAAACATTTCTTCCTGCAAGCAATTAATAAATTAATATTAGCACTTTAATCTCACTTTGGATATCAATAGATCATAATCGAGTTTGGTTTGTTCTATCGTGTACTTTTATGGGTACAGACAAAGCATATGTGTACCCATACAGCAATTCTGATGTACTTAGAATAAGTACCGCGTTCGTGCAGTTATGACTGATGACTAATGACAGAGATCCATATCTGTCTAATAAGACCTACACGATGTAAGAACCTTTATTAAAGACGGTATGTAAGGAAGCGATGACGTAATTTTTTATTTCGGTCACATTTCCATTCTTTTCTTGGTGTTGGGAATGCTGTCTGTGATAGTCTGTAGTAGACACAATACGTATATCTTTAGTAGGCACGATGTAACACTGGAGTGGTTTATTGTAGTGTAAGCAGTCCTAGCGACGCTTCTTCGTTGGTTCTAAACCAATTCGCGTGAAAAGCCATAAAACAGAATTAAAAATTTAATAAAAATGTCAAATATTTTTCTCATTTCTTACACGTACGTGTATCAATTTTTCATGATAATATTTTCGTGACCTAAATAAAAGTGTGCTACAATTGTTGAGTATGTAGGTAGGTACTAACCTGCCAAAATTTGTCATCCTTTGTTGAACTCCAAGCTGCATTTTTGATGTCCAGCCGTTCCACAATTTCTGACAGGATCTGAGAGCAACACAAAGATATTGTAATTTAGAATGGGGTTAAAATATAGTCTCGGAGCTTGTCTACTTAATGGGTAGCACGGGACAATAAATTCTGGGGAGAACCTGAACAAAACATTTGAAACAGACACTACGGTAACGGTAAACGGTAGCAGATGTTGGCGATTCATTTTCAACCTTAAGAGTAGAATTTAAAAAAGAAAATGTCATATGTAATAAAGTTATTTCGTCAGCGAGCAGTAGTAAAAGCAAATGGTAAAATTGTTAATGTAAACATCATCTTACATTTCAAAGATGTTATTATAACGATTGCTAGTTGTTATTCTCGTGACGCAAGTGTTTGGTTCTACTTGTAAGTGGCCATTTTATTTCCTTGTTAAGTATAGTAAACATCTTTCATGTTGTGGAAATAGCTACGATTAAGTAACGATTACCTAATGGTTACTCACTAATGTTATACAGACTAATAACTTAACATTTTAGCAGAAAAGTCTAGGCCCTATAGAACTATGTTGTTTCATAACAAAACACGGCTTAAGACAACATCAAACTGGTTGATTTATGTATTAACTTTATAGAAATACTGTTTCTTTTTTTGTCTTTTTATTTTTCTGTTAACTCACACACTGTTTAATTAATGGTTCCAATATTTCTAAATATGTGAGCACCATTTACCTAAATTTATTTAGAAAATTAATAAGTTTACCTCTGCTGGTAATACTTTGTTACTATAAGTACCATACTCTGGATGCATCGTCTTCACATATTAAATTAATTTTTGTATACCAAATTTTGTAAAACCATTTAAAAAAAAAAGAGTAACTATGGAGTTTCTTGCCCGTTCTGCTCCATAAGAATCTACCTTTCCGAATTAACAGTAGAGTTACTTTATTAATGCAATACTATTATTTTACTGAACTGTAAATGATGACGTTCAAAAGTGCCGTTTAATTGCCTAATTGAAATAAACGTTATGACTTTGACTTTGACTTTAAGATTTATGATAAGGTTTAATGACAGGTGACCTCGCGGCAGACCAAGGCGAAGATAACGGGAAGAGCTCCATTCCTACCGAAAAGACTGGTCACTACCAAAGGTCAGAGTTGTGTGAAAAGGGGAGAGGGAGACCTTTGCTCAGCGCTGGGACAAAATAGGCTAGATAAATATGATAAAGGACAACAAACATAGGTACATTTTGTGTAAAAACAACATCTGAAAACATGAGTTTGTTTTCTTTCAATTCCAAGTTGCTAGGCAATAAAATTATCCGCTTGTTCACCATTGTTACAAAAACATTAGCCGACCGATAAAAGTGGGAAGTGATTACTTAAAGCGACAGTTTCGTATTTTCTAAACGTAAATAAGGAAAATATGTCGTGTTTATGAAAGAGGCTGTACGGCGGGCTACCGGTGTGGGGAACCATGGTAGGCCTTGGTAAAAAATTATATTAGGTATTGCCAACGTATTTTGTTTTATATACCTTATTGATAACTGTTATTAAACGTATGGAAATCTCTAGATAAAAACAAAAACGAGTGAATTATTGCAAGACATGCATATTATACATGTTTGTCACGCAGTTGGCTGATGAAATTGGCAGAAGACAACGTGTTGTGCTGACCCTGAGTAACATCAAACATTGCTTTCTATCAAAAACAAGTGCTGGAAAATGATGATTATATTATGAATTTAAACAGAATTACCTACGTTTGTGGGATAAGCTATTTTACAAAAACATTTTCTTTTATATTGACCGTTTCTTCAAGAACTGGTTCATTAATTTGCCATCCGGAACACTTCACCACAATCGAGTCGAGAAAATAGGACAGAATCGATAAACTGCCAATTCAGACCAGCGATCTACCTGCAGCGCACTCCTGTCTAATTAGCTGGATGAGCCGTTCCGATACCAGGATTTCTATCATCATAATTGTACAAAAAAATGCACTTTCACTTTTTCCCAAATTTTCCTATTTTCCAGGCATCTTTTCATTTTGTATTTTTTTGAATATATAGATAAATATATATTAGATGAATATATTACAACAAATGGTATCGCGGTCCAGCTGTTCTCTAGTAATGTGCTTGCAAACGAGGGGCCCCTTCGCTACTATGAAGTCTTAAAAAAATCATGATTCCGCTCTAAGAGGGAGACGGAGCTATACATAGCGAATAGCACTATCCTGTTTACATCATTGGAATTGGATGGCATTAGCACGTCATATTAGGGCTGCTGTATTATCTTCTCATTATAATAGAAGATATGTTGGTACATAAATAAACAAATAAGCCGTAGTAGTAACCAGTGTTTACTAATTCGCATCAATGAAAGTGTCACACCGGCAANGCCATCCGGAACACTTCACCACAATCGAGTCGAGAAAATAGGACAGAATCGATAAACTGCCAATTCAGACCAGCGATCTACCTGCAGCGCACTCCTGTCTAATTAGCTGGATGAGCCGTTCCGATACCAGGATTTCTATCATCATAATTGTACAAAAAAATGCACTTTCACTTTTTCCCAAATTTTCCTATTTTCCAGGCATCTTTTCATTTTGTATTTTTTTGAATATATAGATAAATATATATTAGATGAATATATTACAACAAATGGTATCGCGGTCCAGCTGTTCTCTAGTAATGTGCTTGCAAACGAGGGGCCCCTTCGCTACTATGAAGTCTTAAAAAAATCATGATTCCGCTCTAAGAGGGAGACGGAGCTATACATAGCGAATAGCACTATCCTGTTTACATCATTGGAATTGGATGGCATTAGCACGTCATATTAGGGCTGCTGTATTATCTTCTCATTATAATAGAAGATATGTTGGTACATAAATAAACAAATAAGCCGTAGTAGTAACCAGTGTTTACTAATTCGCATCAATGAAAGTGTCACACCGGCAATTTCAAAATATTGTGACAATGATTTAGTATTGTTTAAACAGTCCATTGATTGTTAATTTAGAACAATAGTAATGGCTGAATACTCGGAAATGTGATAAGTAGGCGGTCATTATCACCAGACAGTTTCCAGGGCCGTGTTGTCATACCGGACAGGCGGAGACATTTCAGCACTTTTTTGTAGGAAACCTATTGTTAGTTGCATTGCAATTTACCCCGCATTGTCGCTTGGTGTGCAATTTGTTGATTGCCGGAATATGGCTGCTGTCAACACTTATCTTATACTTCTTTTAGTTTGAAAGTTTGGATGTAGGACGCAATTTCCGCAGCTACATTTCCAATTTAATAAAAATCTGTAACTGACATACCTTCCTACCTATTACAACTCATCATTCGAGACAGTTTCAATCCATCACCACCAACTCAAGTATCGACAATAGTGTTATGTTGTTTTTAAAGGGACCATTACTATTGAAAGGACATTAGAATACTCGAATACGTATGACATAGAGTTAGTTGTTTCGGAATGTGAAAATTATCTCGAATGCAAAATTGAAATATGCAATGCATATATGTGCCAAAATCGCGGGCAAAAGTTAGTTAGGTATCAATATATGTACAACTAGTAGATCTGCGTCAATTCTGGCGGAATAAACGTATTTTCTTCCTTTCTTTCTTTCTATCTGTTTAGTAATATGTGGATAACGTTGTGAGTAGTGTATTTGTTGTTTGTTATCACTTGTTCCTAAATAAATAAATACTATCTTCTATCCGGGCTAAATAAATAAATATTACCTACCATCTGGGCTCCGGCTGCGTGGTTGTAAGATTGGAAATCTAATGCTCAAGCGGGACCCTAAGTGGCCATAAGTGGACCGATCCAATTATACCTATATTTAACGTTAATAGGTAAATGTGAGAAAATAGGAATGACTACATTGTGTTCGATTCAATCAATGCGACATTCTAGTGTCTCTTTTTAAAATGTTTCTTTTTTCTTCCTCGTTTTTCTTTGGTTTATAATATCGTCATTTAACACTCGATGAAGTGACGTAATTCTCGAGAAATTGCGGCGATATTTTCCAATAGCGAAGCGGTTAGGGGGGTAAAACTTTATGGTCTAGTTTAAGCAAACATTTTAGTTCATTTGGAGTAGATATTTCTTACCCACGTCCAGAAAGAGGAGGGTAGGACTCTTAAAGGTAAACCAGGAAGGTTTTCTTAGGTGTTCTAACAATGAGACCTAAGAGTTGTGTAGTCTATTAAGCACATTCTTGAGTTACAATTTAAACAAAAAATGCTAGAAGAAGCCTGCGAGCTTTTATCTAACTATATAATATATTCGTACAGGACCTATCATAACTGGGAACCATGTATTTTTCTTGGCTAGGAAATCTTTCCGGGAGCAATGAACTCGTTAAAAAACAATCCTTTCAGCTTGAGTGTTTTTGCTGTCGACATATCGCATCAGGTAAAAAACATAAAAATCTTACCATAGTGTCATTGACTCGTTGCACGATGAGATACAAGTCCAGTTATTGATAAAATTACGTTTTACATCCAATTTATATAGAACTAGCTTTTGCCCGCGACTTCGTACGTGCATATCCCGTTTTTTCCCGTTCCAGTAGGTATTTTGGGAAATCCTCCATGCCATGCCTAATTTCAGCTTCCTATGACCAGTAGTTTCGGCTGTGCGTTGTCTGTCAGTCACTCAATCACTCAGTAATGGAAGAGTTAAATATATGTATGTTTATTGATTTAAACTACCCAAGCATGTGGCTGTCATTTGTAGATCTTTGGCAGTCGTTACAGATTGTCAGAAGCCAGAAAATCTGACACCAGTATTGCCAAGAACTACCGTATTACCCAGTTAATGGATCGTAGAGGACTGGTAGGCGGCCGCTCCGCGTAAAATACTGATATTTAGCTGAATCCGGTTTGACTGGGAGCTGACCCCAGTATAGTTGAGAAAAGGCTAGGCAGATGATGAAACACTGCTATCTGCAATATGCCAGGAGAGTGCCCTCAGTCATTTTGGACCTATTAACTTTAGAGATATATAAAATGGGTCGTACATTTTCATAGGTGGGAATCAAAGTTTAAATACGAATGTTTGTAGAATTAAAAGTTTTCACCGGTCCCCATTGACAACGGTCCCTACAATACAGTTAAAGCGTAAGCTTTTGGGTTTTCATGTCATGTTAGGGGTTATTCACTGTCGTTAACCCGAATTCGAGTTACTTCGACATCGATCCGTGTATTTTACTAAAAACTGTGTAAGTAAAAATTTTCCTATGTAAATAATAATTAAATATAGGCAAGAAGGCATTAGACGGGCAATTCTCGTATTATAAGCGCTTTGATAAGTTTTTGACTTTGATCGTCGATATCCTATGATGTTGCGTCTTGAATTTTATTTGAAACTCTTTTTCTTTCTAGCTTTTTAAGTACGCGAATTGACCTTCAGGTAACTATTGATGTCTGAAAAAAATTTGATGTTATTTAAATCTATATATCATGATTGGTGAAGGATGAAATTGGCATGGTCTTTTGGCACAAATAATACGATTGCAAGTCATTTATCGACGAAAGTGTTACCAATTAGGTGGTTAAACGTAGTCATTTGGCAACAGAAAGATCTTCAACAAAACACTAAGGTAAGGTTAAGGTTTTCAGGCGTATTTAGGTATATTAAAGTATCTTTGTAGGTATGTGGGATTCTTTACTTGTACCCACAAAGCATCCTAACTGCTGGATGGTTTTATTAAAACAAAGTGTTATACGTAGCCTCCGACTGCATTTTTTTGATTTACCTACGTCACGTTTACATGTTTTCGTTTAATTTTATCTTTTGCATAAACTTGTTCCTAACTTTATTGTTCGTTTTTATACAAATGGGGTTTTTGATGATGTCAGTCATTTACCAACTCATAATCAATCTAGAAATAAAATGAATGACTAAATGTTTTGCTAAGCATAAAACTCGAGAAAGATAGGACCAATCAGGTTATTTTTTTTTCAATTATTCCGAGGAATTATGTGGAAACCACATTTTTCTATTTCCCATACAAACTGTTCCTAGCTGTCACTGCCACGCACACACACTGTCGGGCCAGCGAGTATTAGATATTTTAGTACTTACAGTTTCCAGCGGAGTGTCCCAATGAAAAGCTTCAAGGATGTCGACTCCTCGGGCAGGCCTAGTTATTGTGAGTTTGTTCCTCCGCGGCTTTATCACTTGTTTTATCTCCTCCCAAGACGCCTTCACGTAACTTTTTGGCTGTTCATCTGCCAAACTACTCTCACTCCGGCACTTGAATGTGTCTGTTCGGAAGTTCTCGTGTAAACACTCACTTGATCGGCACTTAGATATTATGATAACTTTGTCTTCCTCCTGCTCACACGGCTCTTTTGAACCCAACTGTTTTTCTTTTAACTCATGTATTAATTTTGTAGCCGTTTCATATTTTTCTTTTTCAAAAATTAAATTTGGGATTATATTCCTTTTTAAATAATTTTCGTATTCTTTTTTTGGAACGTTCACAATAAAGAGTACACCAGCCATGATTGTCGAAACATGAACTGTTGCTCGTTGCTAGAGGTGCGGTGTGCGCCCGCGCTCGCGCCTGCTAACGATCTAAGCAGACTCAGTCACACCACTAACTAATTTAACCCTAGTATCCATTGTTTTATTTGCTGTAGAAATGTCGCCTCTATGTGCGGAAAATTACAAAACAATCGGCTTCCGTTCTAGCCAAATGGATAACATTAAAGTTGTTTTTTCTCTTCGCTGATTATTTTGTTTTGGTTTTGAAATTATATGTAGATAAGAATTACATTATAACACCTCTTACGGAGAGGCACAATCTTGATAAATCTGCTACAACTGCTATTCTATACCTGCCACATTGTTTTATAGAATTTAGTGTAGTACTAATGTATCAACAATTATTACTCAGTATAGATTCTTATCTTCCTATTCAAATGAATGCTCTATTCATTTCTAAAAATAATGAAGTCATTGTCAATGAATATTGCTTTAATGTACGTTGAGTTGAATCTATTGTTCCAACATAAAAATAAATATGTCCATATAAAACAATATAGAGTGCTGAAGTTTATTGACAATGTTCACGTGGCCATTTCAACTTATCAGGAGCATCCCCTCGGCAACGGTTGCGGGCTTGCGGGCCAAAATAAAAGCTTGCCGCGCAGGCGAGGCGGGGGCGGCGC
>NDFZ01005268.1:322820-464740 GCA_002192655.3 Mamestra configurata | reverse complement strand
CACCCGCCCAGGGCGCCCCGTGCGCCCAGTCGCGGCACAGCCTGCCGCCCGCGCGCACTTCGCGCCTCGCGACTCACGATCAATAACCGGGATAATCTACACTCATATCCCCAAAACCCTCAACCATTCACTGAAGCCAACCTACCACCAACGTTTCCCGCAGTCCTCGCAGTCTTCACGTGGGTAAACTTCGTAACGCCGATAGCTTTTGTCAACACCATAAAATATGGCTACCTGAGGAAACACATGATCGCAGCTCGCCATCCGTATATTAGAACGTGAGTCTATTCTCGTTGAGCACAGTTCGGTAGCTCGCAAGTAGCTCCTGTGCCCTATGTATTTGTGTTTTATGCTGTTACGTAAATGCTACGCTGCTGCCGTTCCAAAATCGATAAGTTATTAAATCTTTACGAAACGATTTGATTGGCGCCTCTTATAAATGTAGCACGTCTTTGATTGAAATTCTTTATTTGTGCTATTTTCTGAAAAGGCCATTAAAATATTTTGTTTTTTTTGTCTCGTAATTGGCGGTGACTAATTCGTTTTCACGTGTTACATGGTCGTGTTGGTTCCTCAGGGCCTCGAATGTTGTATAATTGCCGAAAACGTGCGATAGCTGTCAGGATAAACTGTCATTATATAACGCTATCCTTGTTGTGACGTAAGTGTTGTGGACAGGTGAGCTCTAGACTGGAATAGTATGGATTTATTTACGAACCTACAGCTACGTACATACATATATAGATAATAATAACACGATGCGCGCTACGGTAAAAGCTTTAGGTTTGGCTCTAATTTAATCTAATAATTCACGTTTTGCAAAGAAAAACTAACTCCAGAAGGTACAAAAACAAAACTCAAGTTACATAAGCCCTAAAAACGTTTTATTTACGTGGATATATTTATTATTAAGCTCGAAGCAGTCACGCGCGGCTTTAGACAGACGCCTGGGGCTGTGCTTCAAGGGTCGCCGAGTTAAGTCAATGTCAATATGATATATGTCTGCACGAATTTAAGGGAGTAATAATAAGTTAGGGGCGCTAGTCGGTCGGGTAAAGGGGCCTTTGCTTGCCACGTCGATGTATAGTGCTAGACGTAGCTATAAATTCATTGCATGTACCAATTTGGTTTGATATTTTAATATTCAATGATGTATACTACATATGTTTATTCTCTATACCCTTATTCACTCTTAATAAGGTTATAACTTTGAGTAAAGCCATAATTTTTAATCAAAATTTTGTACACGGTTTCGTAACTGAGTTAGATAATTTAATATGGCTTGGCAACATAGCGTACATATTTATGAATATCGGACCGTTGCTACGCGTAACAAATAGTATTACTTAACCCCCCAAATTGCCAGAAAGGCAGACATAATCGATAATTTTCCTATTTTATTTGCTAACCCAACACATACACAGCTTCTTCTTACATAACTAGTAAATTTTCTGTTTGAATAGTCTGCATTAGTACCCATTTTGGTACGAGTAAATGTTAACAGTTTATTATTGTACGTGATACAACTATAGCAGGGGCGGCCAACTTGACTAGACCCAAGATCTACTTTTTACTGACAAAACCCTGTGCAATCTACCAATTACATACTTCTTAAAATTTTAATTTTAAACAGTTGTTTAGTATACAAGTAGGACGTATTTTTTATTTTTTTAACCCAACCTATTTATATAGTTGCACAGTCCGTTATACGTATTTATATTTTTGCCTTGCGGCGATCGACTGGACTAATAGCCGCGATCGACCGGTCGATCGCGATCGACCGGTTAGCCATCCCTGAACTATAAACTACGTTCTTAATAATTCCATGGAAACAATCCACTACAGTGATATTTTCAAACGATTTGATTGGCGGGTTTAATGTCAAGATCGTAGGCAATGTTCGAAGTTTGAAATTATAGTCCAAGTTTGTTGTGACGATTAAAAAGCATTTTTTTATGTTATATTATTTTGAACTTGATCTTTTCTAAGGATTGATGGTAGCAATATAGGTCATGCAATGGTGAAACCTTTTGAACAAGAATGCCGGCCGGGTTTATATGGTAGCCAGTATTTTATTAAGTGGATCTTAGTTAGTGTCGTAAACGTTACCTAAGGAGTGCGGCAGCGGTGCTGCGGGACTGATTGCTTCATTCAATTTTCTGCGATGTTTAATTGCCGAAGTCTTTCACTAACTTTACGTCATTTTTATTATGTTCCCCGACGTTTTCTTGACAATCCCGTAAAAATAAAAGTAGTTTTTGGTTTTATGAGAACTTGTTCTAGATTCTAAATATTTTTATGATTATGATTGAAGACCCTATGACGTGCCTTTGTATGTTGCCTTTGAATATTTAGCCCTTTTACATAATATGTTATAATGAATATTTGTGCATATTTTGGGCTATCGAAGACAAAATTTCACTTCCTATTTATGTTTACAACATTAAAATTTACAATAATTTGTAAACGATGCCAAAGTTTTTTCGATACTAAAGATGAATAAAATTAATAGTAATAATGATTATAACTTTACATGCATATTTCGAGGTTTTTACGTTGCTATAATTCGTTCTCTTGTTATAATGATAGAATATATCCGGTGTGGAGTTCCGAATTCGATTGAAGTTGTATGTTTTCTTAATTGTATTTTGCTTTCAAAGCAATTTTAACATGACCTACATTTCAACGTAGCCTTCTACTTAACGTTAATCAAAATCTTCATTATAGTGTGAGGGTATCGTAGACCGACCTGCAGCCAAGGGTTGAAAGAAGTTTAATCTCCTGAAATGTTAATTTAATTTAACGCATTTAACAAGATAATGGCCGCCGAGATTTAGCTGTACTGTGCAAGGCGAAGGTAGAGAAAATACTAGAACAACCTTAATACCTCGCTCGTGTATAATGCTTCAAATAACTGAGTGCAGTTTGTAACGTAGTTTATAAAATGAAAAGCTTGTAGCAGTATAATTTAATTAAAAAGGTTGCAAGAGACTGCTTTTGCACTTTTTCTTTGAAAACAGTTTTATGTAGTGAATATATTGAAACTATCGATAGTTTAACGTACTATACATCTATCTTAAGTGCTCCAATTTGTTTGTTACTTAACGTTACTGATACTGAACCAATATTTAGATGCACAGAGCTTAAAACAAGTACCTACTGGAGTAGAAAATAGTCTAGGATATATTCTGAAAACATGATTTTATATACTCTGTGATGCGGACGACCCCAGTATGTTAGATAGATAGTACTTATATGTGTGCTTTATTGTTAGTACTCTAGCATTCACAGTTAGCTGAGTATGAAATATTATATGATTCATAAAAGATTTTAGTATCTACCTATGCTCTTTTGAATAATCATCAATCTATATTTATAAAACTCTTCAGTTACTGACTGACTGAGTGACTGACAGACAACTCACAGCCGATTGCTATGGGAACGGGAAAAAACGGGATTCGCGCGTACGAAGTCGCGGGCAAAAGTTAGTAGGTATGCAATAAAACAAACACATTTCAGACAGATATTTAAGTTTTCGATGTTCATGAATGTGCTTACAATATTCGTGAATATTTTATAGCTATAATGAAAAACACTTTATGCATGACAAAGAGACTATTTAAAACTGACAAAACAAAATGAAAAGCACTAGTGCTTTGAAACACTTTGCATATTAAATATGGAAACGTCTTGCTCTGGATTCAGAATTATAATAAGTAAATACAAATTTTCGGTATGATGTCCCAAAAGGTAAAGGTAAAAAAAACCTTATTACGTTGCATTTTATAGGCATTCACTATTAGATTCGAAAATATTGAGAAGACTGTTAGTGAAGTATAATAGCACTAGTTTTACCAAATAAACAAAGTATATTCGCCTTATTCGACATTAAGAAAAGTTATAT
Organism: Mamestra configurata; assembly: GCA_002192655.3. NCBI lineage: Eukaryota > Metazoa > Arthropoda > Insecta > Lepidoptera > Noctuidae > Mamestra > Mamestra configurata. The sequence continues at coordinate 460,836 of NDFZ01005268.1, read as the reverse complement.
TGGATACATTCTAAGTAAAGACTATTTAATAAAAAATAAATATTTTAGATTGACTCTTTGGTCCTGTGATCGTTATCGCGATAAATGAGCTTGATGTCCTAGAGAAAAGACAATATTCCTAGCTCGCACAACGTGTTATTGGAGACTTGAATGAGGAATGTCTTCCTTTTTTTTATTGATGAGCTTAGTTGTTTGCCTAGTAAATTGCCTTAAAGATTAGGAAAATATCTAATAATCAAATTAGAATGTCCTTCAGGTAAACTGGCGGTGTATATATATTATGTTATGAATACCTAACTTCTATTCTCAATTCACAACAATGTTTAGCAAATACTAATTTAGTTTCGCCATTATCTAGTTACATATTTGCTCGTCTAATTCGACCGTCAGTAAACCATTTTGTAACATTGCCAGAGTAATTCTTGTATCGTCAAATATTGGAAGTCCAAAGTTAATTAAATTTCGCGCATCGTTTCGAGCTTACCTCACATTTTCCATTTTCCGTATTTAATAAACACGGTGATGGAATTTGAGTGTCTAAATACTTTGTGAACTTAGCTCTAAATTTTGAGCTTTTCTGTGAGCACTCGACATGTTTGAATTGTCTGTAATAAAATCTCCAGGTAGCTTTAGATGTAATTCACAAGAGACGGTATAACGAAGAGTTGTTTACTGTCTGTGCTTAAGTACCAAGTGGTAGATTACTACGACTATAAAGTTTATCTGGTGAATGACCAATAGGTACTCGGTACCGCGGAGCCACTGGCTACGAACTGCAGACGTCTGCAGAGGGCATCGCACTGACTTACTTCAAATGCTCAGTTCGAAATATACGAGAGTTGCATTTTAAAGTTTGAAGGGTGCCGTTTCACAGACGGTTAGGGATTGTAAACAGAATTTACTGCATACCTAGAGTCGTTGTTGAAATCTGAATGAGTTCAACTATAAATTGTGGCTTGTATTTCATAGAACATTTGTCATGGGGAGGAAATATTGTGTTGTTGTATTGTGTGAATTAAACGTATGTATAGACTGCAATCGGCACCATTATTTTGCTGGAGTTTGTAAAAATATATAGGTGGGTAGATACAGTCATTTTGATTTAACCAGTTGCTATTTAATTTATTCTGTTTACTGAGAAAAACTTGTCCGTTTTTCTCTATAATGAGCCCTAACTATTGAAAAGCCTAGCTAAGGATAAGCTACAATTTAATTCCGAATAACGTTCTTCACAAATCGATAGGTAGCTATAATAATTAATCAGCCGTTTGTGTAAATGTTCCATCGATCGACTTGGCTCAATGATTGCGTCGCACGGGGCAGCAAGTTTGAGGCCGAACTACTAATAGGATATGGTAGATTTAGGGGCCACCAGACATACGTAGTTAATACAATACATTTTAATTACTTGTATAATTCTTGTTCTATTTCTTCATCTACAGGTTAAAATATCTTTTATAAATGAGTTCTTTAATTGAATAATAATAATAATTTTAAAACGTCTACAAAAGTGTACATTTAGTCAACAGTAGTAACATTTTCTTCCATACAATTATAGTGCCTAAAACTAAGATATTTTTATTAAACGTGCAATTAACGGTGGTTCGGAATTGCAATATAAGAAAGCGATCCGCCCGGTCTAGGTTACTTTAAATCTGTGTTTTAGGCCATCACTTTACGATCCAATTACATTGGGCAATACTATTTAAAGTTAAACTATTTTATTTATTTATTTATTTATTTATTTATTTAGGTTAGCCAACAATTGTTTACACATTACATAGCTTTTAAAAGTACACGATATACATTTATAAGTGCAACAATTACTTATAGGCTAACACCACATGCACTATTATATTTATAATATACATTTCCATTACTACATTTATTGTGATTGATAAAAATAATTCAAAACAAAGCATAAAACCAGTGAATTAACAAATCAATCAAAATCAAAATTAGTGTATTAAGTTAAAAATTATTATAGGTACTGATTGGTAATGTAATAACATAACAGATACATACATACATTGAACTAAACTAAGATTAATATTTGGTTTACATTAAAAAATACTTAGAAGATATCATAACGGTAAAAAGCATATAAATAAATTAACAAATTGGCAATTCATAAATTATGTTTTAGTTTTGCGAAAAGTATTCAATAATTAATTTACAAAATTTTCCTATGCTATCGTGGTGTACGTCGATCAGGTCACTGCAGCTGTTTAAGACCCTACACATTCGCGGTATTGGTGAGTTAGCACCTAGGACAGTTCTACGCAAGGGCGGGTAAAGCGGAGTGATGGGATTTCGAGGGATGCGGGTTGGGGCACGAAACTTGAGGAGACCCAGCAACTGAGGACAGTCTACTTGCTTTCTAAGGAGTTTGAATATAAAAAGGGCATCCATTACTTCTCTTCGGGTCGATAATGAGAGCATCTTGAAAGTTTGCAGACGGGATACATAGGAGGGCAGCTGCTTGCTTTTCCCTTTGAAAAAAGCGAGGTGCCATAGAAATCGCTTCTGGACCCTTTCTAGGAGAAGTTTATGAGTGGCGTAATGCGGTCTCCATACGACACTACAATACTCCAGTATGCTTCGGACAAGGCTATTATAAAGCAATATTTTAGTGCTGACCTGTTTGAAACCCTTGGTATTGCGTAGTACAAATCCTAACATTTTAGATGCTTTTTTGGCAATGTACTCGATGTGGGGGATAAAAGTAACCTTTTCATCAAACAGCACTCCCAGATCACTTACAGTTCTCACTACCTGAATTTTTTGGCTGTCTATAAAGTAGCTCGAGTGGATGGGGTGGACCTTTCTAGAAAATGACAGGTGGTAGCATTTATTGAAGTTCAATTCCATTTTGTTATTCTTGCACCATTCAATTACTCTGTTCAGATCATCCTGTAGAAGCTTAATATCATTTGATGATTCAATTTTCCTGGCTAACTTTAAGTCATCCGCATACAAAAAACACTTTGAGAAGTGAAGGCACTGGGGAAGATCATTTATGAAAACTATAAATAACAAGGGTGCCAAGTGGGAACCCTGCGGGGCACCGGAAGTCATGTGATAATTGTTGGTAGAGCGAAAACCATTTACCACGACATAAAATTCACGGTTGGCGAGGTATGATTCTAACCATTTCAGCAAGGGTCCCGTGATACCATATGTTGCCAGTTTTTTTATCAGTATGGAGTGGGAGATTTTATCAAACGCCTTACTGAAATCGGTGTATATCACATCAAACTGCTTATTCGAGTCAATAGTTTCTATCAGGGACTCCGTAAAAGACATTAAGTTTGTGCCAGTAGACCTTGAAGCTACAAAGCCATGTTGGTGATCGCTGAGATAGAGCCTAAAATGATGTTGGATAAGGGGACAGATCATCGACTCGAATACCTTGGCGAAACAGGAGAGAATCGCAATGGGCCGATAGTTTGAGATGGTCTCTTTTTTGTCCGACTTGTGTACTGGAACGATTTTGGCTTTTTTCCACTCGGATGGAAAAGTTCCGGTGGCTAAAGACATCTTATATATTTTTAGTAGCGGAGAAACCAATACCGGCGCACAGGTAGAAATAAATAGTGGTGGGATTCCGTCAGGTCCTGGTCCTTTCCCAATGTTTAAAGATTGCAGTTTTCTGAGTAAACAATCCATGTTCAGGTCTGGGGTTGTTAGGCACTGACTATTAGTTTCCATTGCTCTAAGATAGCTAGTGTCATTCTTAAATTCTGTTTTATTTTCAGGTGAGTAAACAGATGAAAAATACTTTCCAAAAAGGTCACAGATAGTCGTGCCATTAGATGCTGTTGTCAGTCCGTCAGTCATTGTCAGTGGATAGACGCTAGATCCTCCGCGCTTAGCCTTAACGTGAGTCCAGAATAGTTTGGGATTATCTTTGATTTCTGATTCTAGGTTATTTATATAAAGACTATATAAACTTTTAGCTAAATTTTGACAACGTTTTGCAATTAGTTTTAGTTCTATTTCATCTAGCGGGTTTTTGTATATCCTGAAGCGCAATCTTAATTTATTTTTTTCATTGAGAGCATTTATTATCGATTTATTAAACCATGGTGGATAACGACTGGACATTGGCTTACAATTTGGAACAAATTTATTTATGGCCGTGTTTAAGACATCATAGAATACATTTACCAGGCCATCTACATCATTTTGACTAGCAAATAGTTGATCCCATTCTTGTTCGTTTAGATAGGATTTAATTTTTTCATAATTTGCTTTTTGGAAATTTTTCCTCGTGTTATGTTGATTGTATGGCAGAGTATTTTCTTTTAATAATGATAGAGTAAGCTCAAGCGGTGGGTGTAGTTTATCAACAGAAGTCAAAGATATAGTGGATTCACTCACTGTGCAAGAAGGAATTGTACATAAAACTAGGTCCAATATACGCGCAGAGTTGTTTTTAACGAGATTGTGCTGTGTTAGCCTACTAACATCCATGAACTCTAAGAGTCTTAAACATGTGTTAGGAAGTGAGTTATTAATTGCCCCCGGGGTCCAGTTAATTGTGCTCAAGTTAAAATCTCCTACTATACAGGTTGGGATGTTTGTTGTTTCAAACACGTTATTGCAGTTTTCGATGAAATGTTCAATTGTTGATAGAGATACTGGTGGAGGAAGGTAGACTGCACATAGGGCTAGTTGTCGCGTAGTAGAAATATCAATAGTGACCCAGAGATCTTCACATTTACTTTGCCATTTATCAATAAGTTTTGAGTTGATTTTTGTTGAAACGGCTATCAAAACTCCTCCTCCGTCTTTATTGGGATGGAAGCCAGTTGTTTCCCTATCTCTTCTGTAGACAACATATCTATTATCAAAGAGCTCACTGCTGAGTATACCACTATTTAGCCAAGTTTCGGTCAATATTAGAACATCGTAATTTTTACAACAAAGGTTACAGTAAAAAGTTTTGGTTTTAGTTCTCAAACCTCTACAATTTTGGTAATAAATCCTTAAATTTTTGAATTTTACAATAAAGGGGTACTATGACATGCTTCCAATATTAAAACTTACCCTTGTGAAAGAAAATATTTAAAGTAAATTATATGATTTTGCTTAGGCTACTCATGTTCTTGATTAATATGTATTCTGCGCCATCTTCTTTTCTCACAAATATTCTTCCGTTTCTGACCCACACGTACTTGTAGTGCATTTCTTTGGCCCTGATCCTGGTTGCTGCGTGAAGAGTTTTGTTCGTAGGAGACAGGTGTTCAACAACATAGACAGGTGACCTGTTGCCCGTGAAACCCAAGTGGCCACAGTTTAGTTTTTCTTTAGTGTTTATCTGGTTGAACTTGATAACGGATGCTAGGAGTTGATCGCGCAACCTAGGAGACGCCAACTGAACAACTAAAGATCTAGGACGGGTACTGGATGGGTTGGTTTTTGCAATTCGCGTACAATGCAATATGTCTTTCTCCTGAATATCACAGTTGACCACCTGGCCAAGTTGAGTAATAATTGAGTACACATTCTCGTTCTTGGCTTCAGGCATACATTGTAACTCCAAGTTATTCGATCGAGACTGCTGTTCCAAGTTATTGATGCGTGCTTGAAGAGTGCCCATTGATGTTTTCAGTTCCGCATTTTCTAATTCTAGTTTTTGTATAACTTCATTAGTTGCCTTCTGGTTTCTTTCAAAATCCTCAAACTGATTGTTAATGAATTGCATTGAGTTAATCATCTCCCTCATTTCAGCTTTGACAATTTCCAGTTTGTTGTTCATTGTGCTGACCATTTTTTCGTTAAATTGGGTCAACATCTCACTAAATTCGGCTTTAATTATCTCCTGGATAATGGCCCGCAGTTCTTCTTTATCTGATGTTATGTGTGATGAAACTGGTGATGACGCAGAAGGTGATTTACTGGCGGACCTTTTATTGCCTCTATTCATGGATCCATTTCGGGTGGGAGTTGAATGATTCGAGTCATTTTTAGAAATTTTTGCTCGGTCGTAATTACTTGCCATGATTATAATTTTATTTCATAAAAAATAAGAAATAAAATAAAATGTGAAACAATGAAATTAATGTTCTCTCAGAGGCAACCACTAGTAGGCAGAAAGCTATGACCCGTCTTCGTTCATTTATCTTTGCCTCAAGCGCTTGTGTGCGTCACCGCGCGAGGGCGCACGCCGAAGTGATACTTATGCGGAGTGCGTAACGGTAGGAGTTGCGTGCGCTATGCGCGAAACGACAAGTCATGCACTCACCAGTTGACCAGCCGCGATTAAAACTTTTCAACAGCAGATCGATTCGTTTACACTATTCAGAATACAATTTTAGTTGAATTACACTTGTTTGATGAATGTTAAATCACTATGAACTGTTTTATTTGAAAATTAAGCTCAGTTTGGATATTATTTGGATTTTAAGTATAGAGCAAGTTCAACCGAATGTTCACAGTACGACCGCTAGGTCAAAGATGAAACTAAATAAAAAATAAATTATCTATTTGCAACTACGAGAAAAAGTTTAATGGTACATTAATAACTAAAACTAAGCCTATGTAATTATACAAAAGTAAATACTTACGAGGGGATTTAATATCATCATGCCAATATTTCTAGAAGTTGCTCTGTGTCCATGTAATTGAGTAACATTAAATATTCTGACAACATCTTGCAACATTTTGAATACCTTACACTATAGAAGTTTAGTACCTTGTTGAGCCTTTTATATAGAAAAGATCCTAAGAACACATAAAAACGATTTGCAAACGCATGTCTAGTTAGAGGCTTTATGCAAACCAAGTCCTTCCTTCTCTTGTCCGAAGGTACAGGGCCAAAAGGAAGTGCAGTGTGCTGGTGTAGCACTATGTTTAAAATAAACAATTGCCGCACTGTAAGCACAGTACATGCTATATAGAGCTGGTGCGTAAAATTTAAAAGAGTGTCCGTGGAGTTTCTTGCACGTTCTTCTCCATAGAGATCCACGCTTTGGAACGTGCAAATAGCTTCATGTTTTTGACGGACTGACTTTGGCAATTCAAAAGTACCTGATAATGGTTTATTTGAAACAAATGCTTTGACTTTGACTTTGAAATCTAAAAGGGCGAAAGGTACCTTTGGAATTGCTCTTTAAGTCAAGATTAAAGTGTAGATGCGACGAGTAAGAGTATGTGTCAAGTGTACATGCGACTACTTTATTGTTTTCCATGAATTGAGATTGCGGTCAAACGCGAGCCGAGGCCAAAAAACAATAAAAAAATAACGAAAGACCATGAACGTAAACATAGAACTTAGAATATCGATATAGGTACAGTCAGCCGTGCATCACAATTTTAGGGGTCACAGTAAAATTTGACACTCAATGCGACGACATAAAAGCGCAGCGAGTGCCAATTTTTTTATTTAAGTTGATTTTGCTTAATGAGTGTATTGCTACTGGCGGTTGACTGTTCATACTTTGTCTATTTCTTATTGCAATTTAAAACATGAAAGGGAAACTGAATAAATATAGAAATGTTTACTTCGGAAAGCAAATATTTGGGCAGAGATCTGAGCAATACATCATGAACATAACTAAAATAATATCCTTAGAAGAGCGATTTCTGAAAGACGTACATACTAAAGCCGGGTGCTCTTTAGGAAGGTATATAAGCAGAGATTAATGGTCGAATGTCAAAAGTGTCTGTTGTCTAGTTATTACAGTAGTTATTAATTATTTATGTTTTGTATGTATTATTTATGTTCAGGACCAACGATTTTATAATTATAGATTAGCGATCTAGACAGGTCTTCATCATCTTCCTACTTTTAGTCAGAAATCGGAGTATATATTTTCAGTCAAAAACTGTTGGCATTCTTTAAATAATCAATTGCATATATTTCAAACAATTGGATATTCTGAAGGTTAGTTATGAACGCAAGCCTCATTAGTCTTGGTACTGTGATACTAGCGAGCTGATTAGCTTTGCCCAGTGGAAGATTACTACACATACATATTATAAAACATAGTCCCCTCGCCCCGTCAGTTTGTCTGAACGCGATACTATAATCAAAAAATAACGAATGGATTTTCTAACGGTTCCGAAAGGACGAAGTGATTCATGAGGAAGGTTTAAGTGTATAATTCGTTAAGGTTGTGTGTAAATTGGCTGTAATTGTTGAAGATATCAGAAAAGTATCTGCCGAGTAGGAGCTTTTATTATGCTCTGCTACCCGTAGGAAGTCGTAAAAGATTGCTTGTGAAATATAATTTATAGTGAACCAAAATTTTATCAACTCTCAGCTCTTTCTATTGTTTATTTTTATAGGTTAGGGACACAATGAAGACATACAAAATCAGTGCTAGCCTCTTCCTACAGACAGCCTTAGCATATATCTTGCCCTTGGCAGGTGAGCAGGTCTTGGCAGCACTGCCAAAACGCATGTCACATTATGAACACATAAAATATGTTTTTATTTCTCTACCTCGCAAAAATTATACTGGACACATTATAACTTCACCTTATCTTGTATGCTTAGTGCTTCTTCTAACAGGAAACTTTTATACGACAATCCATTAAAAATACAGAAAAGATGAAACTTTGTTTTTATCGTCGAGAATTCACGTGAAAATGGTGTTCCCTTAGGACGAAGCCTTTTCTTCGGAATAGCCTAACAATAGTCCAAAGAGATTGTTGCCGATAAAAGCAATTTAGGTTCTTACCTTTAACCTTTATAATAATACTGAATTGGAACCATTATGAAGAGCGACTTTTAATTCAATGGCATTCTTTCAGAGTTTCACTAACTCGACATGAAAAAACAAATGCTATTTAGATTCATATTCCGCTAACTCAACAAAAATGCAGATAAATTATAGCATCGATCCCAAGGAAAAATTGGTTTATTTTCTTCTGTATTTTCACCCCGTGAAAAATTACATGAATTAAGCTACCCTGTGATTGAAAAGTTGTTTCAATCGATATGCACTTTATTATTTGATTTCTAAACAAACTAAGCCTGAGTTAATCAACCAAGCATCGGCTCGATCAGCGTTAAAATCACAATGCTTAGACTTAAAATATTTTACTACATTCTGTAAGCATCACTGTTGCTGAAAATCGACCGAAGCACTAAACGATTCTAGCTGACTCCTTCATTTTTGTTTTAACTCATTAAAAAACATGACTTTGTGAATACATAATAACATTATTTGAATACATACACTACGTAAAACACACTACATACGAAGCGTACTGTTTTTAAATCAAGTTTTTGATATAAGACAGAATTTTTACTTGGTTTACGTATTCATGAGTACTTACAACCCTTGAAACATTGCCAATGAGCCAATGCCAATGTAAACTCATAAATCAAACAGCGCACCTATTTTATAAAAACATTAGAACTTCAGTAATCACAACACACCTTTCAGAACACACAATATTATCCTAGCCGCGGCCTTGCGTGGTTAATAACTGAAAGTTTCCATGTTTTTCAGCTCACTTTCATACGTCAAAGGTTAAATAGGCAAGAACAGAAAAAAAATACAGCAAAATTACCTAAACAACATAAACCTATGTCTATAAAAATGTCAAAAGTCTAGCTCGTAACATTTATAATTTCTTAGAGGTGAAATTTCTTGATTTTATAACTAATAATTTAGTTTCTGAAATTCTGTTATAAGATATACTCGATGAATACTATTATCTATTTGTAGATACATATATGTAACTATTATTGCAAGCTTTTATGAATCATTCAGAATTTTCATGTACAATTTTTAAATAAATAGATATTTTTATTTTGGGTTTTGAAACATACAAATAGACTGCCTACATGCAAACAAAAGAGCTCAGATTTCAAGGCTGTACATATTCATTAATATTGAACAATCTTTATTGTGTCGCAGGTCGGGCGGCAGTCCATCATTTCACCAATTGAAATAGTGGACACAATGTGAACTTTTTAATAGACATAGTGCCAATGAGGTTTCATGTCAGTAATATAAGCCCCTTTCATGCAAACTTGACATTAATAAACCTTTTAGAAACACTAGCTGTCCTTATCATTTCCATGCCAATGACGAAGAGGGCGACATGATATGAAGGACTATAACGCCATTTTAGATAGTAATATGTTAATGAATAAAGAGGTCAGACGATTCCCCTTTGTCGCCTTTTTCGACGCCCTTGGTCAATTTAATATGTGGGACATTATTAGGATGAGTTTTTCTCCAAAGGCGCCATAACCATAACATTAAGACTATACGTGCCACGAATAACGTCTTAGTAATTTGAATTAATGTGCATGGTTAACGTTATTCTGAATAACGTTTCTAACAGTGCAATAACGTACAATTTATGATTTGAAACTTAAGAAATGTTTGAAACGCGGTCAAGTGGCAATGGCAGCGTAAAATATACTTTCAACAATATTGTAGGATTGCAGAGAAATTGCTCTTTCATAAAGTAAAACAAGTTTTAAACTCTATCAAGCAGAAATCTTGAACCTCTACGCTTGAAATGAAATCGTAGCATTTCGCTACGAATCCAATAAATGCTACGCCGCGTAGGCGGCGCGTAGCAGTCGATCAACCGTGAAATAACATGGATTTATTTGAATTAAAGTCCCTTGTAATTAAAAAGTATTTAACTAGGTTTTAAATGGAATTCGATTCGTATCAGTGGTCTGTATTGTGCTAATCCACTGCAGCGGGTCATCGAGCGAGTTAGTCGGAAACCGAGGTATAGATAACACGTTATGTACTGCAGATAGATACATACCCACATGTACCTAGCTACATAGAAATATAGGCAATGGTCGACCAGCAGCCCTTCCACTTTATCGCTAAACTTAGTCAAATATAGATAGGTCATGCTGTAGGTATTTCAGGGTCTGTAAACGCCTCGAAGTAAGTGACATCGTAGCAGCGTTGTTAAGGTTTCGCCAGTTTCCAGCGCTTTCATACGTCCCATGTTTTTGCCAATTAGTGTTTGTAAACGTTAGTGTGCCTGCATGCTCTGGAAAGAGTATATGTAGTTTTACAGCTTTATAAACTTGTTTACAGTGAAATTGCGGATGATGTTTAATAGGATTAATACAGCCATACTCAACCTGCGGCCCGCGGGCCGCATGTGGCCCGCCAAGCTTTTCTGTGCTATCATATTAGTGTTTTAAAGTATTAGTTTTTATCTATGACTGCTAGACCTAGATGATGAGCTGAGACACTTGGTAACAAATCGAACATTTTGGCAAATGCCATAGCAAGTAGCAATTTCATTGTAACTACATTCGTCACAAATTCAAATATTTCATTCATGTTATTAAATATAGGGATTTTCATTTTATTGTGGCCCATCATGATAATAGTACAAGAACTATGTGGCCCTAGAAGAAAAAAGGTCTAGGTACTTACCTATACACTGTATTAAGCCAGCCATATTCGGCCTTTAATTTTTTTTCTAAAAATGAAAACAGCTACAGTATGTACAGTATGAGCTACAGTGTAAGTACACTGTAGCTCATACTGTACATACTGTAGCTGTTTTCCATATTTATTAGTTTCCATATTAATCGTAATCAAAGTAGGCACGATATTTCTAACCTTGGCATCTTTCACAGCCGCTCTCTAAAATTCCATGATTCTGTCTTCCGTGGTGTGAGGATACCTGTCTGACTGTGGCATGTTAGACGTGGAACCGTTTTATACGTCCAAAACGTATACGATAAAATAACTTATGCACTAGCTTACGCACAAAAACTTTCCCGTTTCTGAAGAGGTCCCACTACTCTGCATCGTGCTCGTAATGCCAGCGTCAATATAAAGGCATGCTGGATGAATGCCGACGTCACTAAGTTGGCGTTTGTATGAAACACAATTATTTTGCTTTCACCCTGACGTCATGGCTCTCCCGTTTCGCTTCTAAACAGATAAACAGGCGAGCTGTGACGCACTTCTGTTGCACGCGGTCATTACAGCATGCGTGAGTCTATTTACAGGGATAGAATACAATGTATGGACACTAAAAACTTGTCACTCATTTTATGCTGCGTCCATAGTATGCATCTATAAATCAGACAAAGTTTAGACCGTTCGCGTCCTCATCTGTTTTCGATTTGGAATATTGTTGTTAAGGCATTATGCTTTTACAAAGGGGTTCGTACATTTTCCTATGGGAGCTGGAATGACCACCAGCCGCTATTTTTTTTTTCAAAATCTTGTCTCTCTTTGAAACATGTATGTATGGGTAGACGATACTTAAACAGACAAAAAAGATAACAACACGAAACCCGAAACTGTCACGTTGCTGAGATATTTGGAGGTAAATTCGCCATGTGAAAACAATAAAAATCATTAAAAATGAACTAACCATTAATTTAACTATTTTTATAAATTAAACACATCTTTTGCGATTGCGATGCAAGTTAGTAAGCAAGTTCTTAATAAGTGGTTTTCATTTAAGCTGGGAAGTATTATTTGAATTTAATCTAATGCATAAGTCACCGGAAAATTGCAAACGCCGTAAGATTGCAAAATATCGCGTGAATTTGTAAACTATTTTTTCTTAATAAGACACGAATATATTCGAAACTTTTGAATTTGGTTGGGATTTATTGTATCAATTTAATGTGTAATAGTATGTATACAAAACTATTTTTAAATAATTTATCGAGAAACAATAATCTAATAAAGATTTATTACAATCTTACGGAGTCTGCAATTTTTCGGTGACACATATGTATAAGCACTTAATTTATTAATTTTTTCATGTTCTCACATGGCGACTTTACCTCCAAATATCTTGGTAACATGACACTTTAGGGCATCGTGTCGTTAATATTTTTTGTTTTTTAAGTGTCCTCTACCCATATTACAGGTTTCATCTAACGCTTCGATTTTGAAAAAAAAATCTAATTGGCGGCCGGGTAACTATGCCGCAAAGGTTCTATCCTCTTTGTTCGGTAAAAACGGCAGGCGCCCTCTGTCGGCGCGACAATGAACGCTTTTTATTAGGAGGGTCTTTTGTTTATGGACATAGGTTCAAACAAAGATTTTTTTAATAGTTAATATAATATAATAATATTAATCAAAGTCAATCAATAGGATTGACTTTGATTACTCTTACATCAAAATGTAAATCTATAGGCCTATATCCTGCTGAGGTAGAGTTGTGGATGTAGCGCGTAGGTATCTAAGTATTTACTTACGTTTGAAGTAGGTAAGAAAGAAGGCAATCTTAATCCTCTTGCAGATGCAGATGTTACCACGTCATAAATTCATGGACATTTCATCGATCTTTATGGTCGTATGATTAGGGTTTATGAGGAAACTTAAAGTGTCGTATCGATCGACGTTTTATTGCCTCGAAGTGACGCTCAGTAGGAAGTACCAGGAGGAATCTCTCCTGAACGAGGGTACTTGTACTTTTATTACGTTTCAGAGGGTTTTAGTGTGGTTTTAGAAAATGTGATGAAGGTTTATGCCTAGTTTTTATAGATTTTAGTTACTTACCGACTAAATAGTGTTCCATCATTATCATCTCAGACGACGAAAGACGTCCCTTACCTCGCCCACGGCCTCCCCACATTGTGACACCTTGTGGCCCTGTGCTGCTCGCATCCAGTGGACAATCAATCAATCTATTGAGCCTTTCTCAACTATATTTGGGTCCAGTTTAACCGGATGCAACGAAGATCGAACCGTGCAGTTCTTATTATTTAGCTACGAACTCCGCCAATAAAAATACCATGTTCTGAAATTAACATTAACATTTTGTTTGTTACAACACATTTTTCCTAACAGCATAAAAAATATGCTCCACTCCATGTTTCATAAACATAGTAGTCGTGTCATATATCTCATAGTCTTTTCTTAGCGGATATTTTATAAAAGCTTTCCTTATAAAAAGCGGCAGGAGTTGTATTACTAAGTTAGGATACCGGATATTCTGCGGCACTCGTCCGTCTCTGTGCCGCGACAGATTATTTTTAAAGTAGCCTTAACTTTTGTTACGGATTTGGGAATTGTTGCTTTTGTACTTTGTATGACGTATAATCTCTTGAGGTAACCTGTAACCTTTACTTGTGTTTCCAAAACTAGTAAATTTTCCATTGATAAAAGTTTTTAGTTTTAGTTGACTGTTGGCTTGCTGGTTGGTAAGGAACACTCATTTCTGGTAGTGTTTGTCTGTTATCTGTACGAATATAGGTACTGCCCGTTATAGCCTCAAGCCTTGGTAAAAAGATTAATCATTCAGTAAAGTCCAAGGTACAAGTCCAAGTCCAAGGTCCAAGTCCAAGTCCAAGTCCTAGTCCAAGGTCCAAGTCCAAGTCAAAGGTCGTCCAAAGACGCAAATGACCGGATCGGAGACTATATCTCTGCTTCCATACTTATTTTGGAATAAAAAAGCATCTATTCCAAGACTCTTATTCTCTTACCAAAATGGTTTCATTTAAATAACAACGTCATAAGAAATACATGCTAGTACACACAGTTTTTCCGAAACGACTTACGAATACGACATTTGATGCGAACATAATGATATAAATAAGTTCCCCTATGCTGCCGACTTTCTAGAAGTTTTGTGAGAAAATAAGCAGGTGGCACGCCTTCCCTTCACTCTTTGACTGACACTAAACACCGCCTGAAGACTATTTAGTATTTACGGCGATCTATTCCTTCTGTGTTTTACTACATATTTAATGTACCTTTTGCCGACTTCACCCACGTGAATTATAAAATTATCCTAAGTGGAACTTTTGTAGGATAAAAAATTACCTATATCTAATTTAGGCTATGGATGGTCTACTGGTTCAAAGCGCTTTAGCCGTTGAGGTGTAATTGGTGTACAAACATCCAAACATATAGATTTTCTCATCCACAATATTAGTATGGTAGGATGCCAAGCTCAGTTGACATACATTTTCTATGAAACAGGCTCATATCCCTCGTTTGCATGTCTGTTTTAATTTGAGAAGCTAATTAAGTAAAATCCGTCTCGTTTTACTTAGAAGTAGAACTTGTGCCTGGCACTGTTTGAAGTTGAATGTCAGATCATAATTTGCATGTTGATTCACAAGCTGAAGAAAGCAGTGCGACTTGCGACTTGGAATCTGATTAGCGTGCCGGAGTTTGGAGGTGAATGAACTGTGATTTATTTATGCAGTTTGTTTGGAGCTTCGCAATCGTAGGTAATTTTGGTATTGTTAAGCATGTAAACGTGAGTTGTCTAGACTGATTTTTGATGGATTTACCTACTTAATTATTAAAATTCTTAAATTCATTCATTGACTAAGAAAGCTCACCCGCTGATTGGTGTGAAACTTCAAGAAGCTGATTCAAGAATCTTGAATTGTCTTACATGATTTCCTTAAATAACGTAAGGGAGGATAAAAGAGGGAATGAAAGTTTTATGGAATATCGACATTTCTGCCGAGGAGAAATGCAATCGGGCGAACACAGCCTCTGATATGATAGGAGACTGGCATTCGACAACGTTAACCCCCGATAGCTGCGCTGTTGCGTTATATGTGAATCCACATATTTTAAGCCTAATTTTCACAATCTTTGTCTGATATCAGTGGAGTGTACCTAGTATGTAGTAACGGCTTATCTACATTGGGACCTATACGAGGCTACACGCCGGTGGCGCTTCCGGTTTCCGTTCATTACGAGCCGGAATCACGATTTTGGCGGAATCATATTCCCACACAGAAATCGGTGCCCTTAAATCCCGGCCTTACTAACCTGTCCCATTTTAGTTAGCACTGTTCAATTGTTCATATTTATGGTAGAAACAAATGTTATGTCATGAACAATAATTGAGATTTTAATCTACGTGTTATTACTGGAGGTATCAAGGTTGCTCCGTCGCCCGTGTTGGCACTACTACGAACTCATAGCGCCTAATGACCTACCTAATAAAAAATTGAATGGGTAGTTTGTTTTTTTAAATCGATTAGGTACCTAGTTGTTTCACTAGGCTACAGCTATGTAGCTAAATACACATTACCCTTGTGTTGGGAAGGAATAACACTTATGGGAAGAGTAAATATTTTGTTATAAACAACCAATTGATGTCATGAAAATACCTATGGCGAGGGATATCGAGATAACGCAAGCTATTGCTTGTTCGACAGATCTCCTTACCACTCCACTACACTGGAAACCGGACCTATTTTCACTGATCCGTTTTCAATAGAATGAAAATACCAGTTTGACAAGACAACAGGAAATGAACAGCTCAACAAAAGCCTGTTTCCGCCATCCACGCAAAGTCCCTCCGGACGGTATTCCTATGCATTTTAGAATCGCGGTTTTCTAGTAGAAAAATCCTACAAGATCCTATTCTTGTAATGTTTCATGCATATTGAAATGTCTTGCACGTTTTCTGCGGTACAAAGTCGGGTGCATAAGTGGTATCGACGTGAGCACGTTACACGTCGCGGGTAAAAATATTGCAACAAAGGACGATAAGCGACATGCTGCGGTGCGCATTTCGGTTGACTAGAATTGTACGCTTTTAGTGGCTAGAAAGGAAGATTTTAATAGTACGAAAAAATTAAGGGAGTTTCGAGCTTTCATGCTTGAGGTTCTGTTTGGGCCAGTGTGAGAAAATTCTCAATAGCTCATCTACTAATCTTAATCGTTTTCTCTTTTCTCAGGATAGCGAACACAATATTTTACAGTGTGGACCACTCCACCTTAATGCAGCTTAAACATAAATGACAAATCTTTTATGGAATGAAAAATTCAGGAAAATTCACTCTACCAGTTAGCGCCACTTTATATCATTTTGGAAAAAATGAGCGTTATGAAATATGCCCGGGCCTGCAGTCCAATTCTGTAAACATGTCGAAGTGAAGCCTTGAGGGAAATGATCACGAAGTGAGCTGTCAATCCATGTAATCAAGATGGAATGACAGCACACTTCGTCACTTCACCCAAGCTGTCGCTTGGGTGAAGTTCTACATGTTTTGGTGACCTCGACATGATTACAGAATCGAACGGCTGAAGTAGTAGTGCATGTCATTTCGGAAAATCCCATTTAATTATACAGGCATGAAAAACCTATCCTGCTTACGTAAGAAAATTACCATCTCCTACTGGAATATAGACGTTAAGTAAAGAAAAAGTTGAACGTAATTTGCAGTTTGTAGAGATTGTCTTTTTTTACTTCGGAGAGAAGCATTGAACATCTCATCCGGCTTATTTGTCTGTGTTAGTTTTTGCTCTTCCTCCGCCCTGTTGAGCTCAGCTAATGTAGATGAACGTGGGCTATTTATTTTCTTGGGTAGGCCATTTTTTCCTTGCTGCGAGCAAATTCAAAGTGATTCAGTTAAATCTATACTAAAATTAAAATTTTGATAATAATCATGTACCTACCTACTATTTCCAGTGATTTTCCAATATTCTATAACTTTAACTGCAGGTCAACCAACCAAACTAAATCATCATAGACTGACAGGTTCAACAGTATTCTACTTAGTTGTTCCACCCATTTTGAAAGACATAGGTGAATCGTTTATGATTGCATCACCTACTGCGAATCGACATTAAGTTTTATCCCTAATAATAAATTAAGAAACTCCAAAAATATCAGACTTATTTTCATCATATATTCTGTTGTCATACGCCATCAATTTTCCTAGATGAATTTAAAGGCTGGCGACAGTAATGACATGCGGCCGAGTTTTGTAGGGGCTAGTTTAATTAACGGGTAAGAGAATAATGTTTACTTTACGCTGACGAGTTGGGAAGTCGTGTCGTGTGTATGACGGCGCTACGAAAGTGTTTACTGCCCTCGTTTGGTAGACTAACTCCATCTTTTTAGATCTTCATGATTTAGTTTGATTAAAATTTCTTGTACACTAGTTTACCTTCTTCAGACAAGATTTACATGGAAATACCCACAGCTTTTCATATTTCTTTTTCGAAGCAAAGTCCATAAATACATATGAGTTATAGACTTATAGCATGCTGGCTTTTGCCTGCGACTTCGTACGCGCACATCCCGTTGTGTCCGTTCCCGTACAAATTTTGGGAAATCCTCTCTTAGTGCTCCTCTACACTGCCTAAGGAGTGTCAGTCACTCAATCACTCAATCACCAGTAACGGAAGCGTTTTATATATATTGGTAGTAGCCAAAACTAACTAAATGTAGGTAGATTGCAGATATAGGTACGTGGTACTGGTACCCATTGACAAAACAGTACCACAGTGTAATTAATGAATTACCCACAGCCTCGTTATTATTAACTAAAATATGAATTTCCATTTAGAATGTTAGTGTTACGCCCATGTTACGCCTCAGAAAAGCACCTAAGAGCCAATTTAGTTCAATATCTTCAAAGATATAATCCATCATAGTTCCATTACAATAATTACTTCATTAGATGAAGCAACGCAAGCAATAAGTATTGACCATAGAGTTTTAACGATGACTGAACTGTATGGTCTCACTGGGTCAAAGAAATTCAGCCGTTGCATCATCGAAGGCGTACGTGCATAGCCCATAGTCTATAACAGTATTAAATCGTTGACCCAGTTCATCCTGTTCCATGGATCGTAAATCCAGTTGATGGGTATAAATAAATTATCTACCGTTAACTATCCTTGGAAGAAGATGCTGGCTCTAGGTAAGTATTTATTCCGATCAGCACACACAGTCCAGTCACATATTAACTACCTACAATATTTCAATATTGTTAAAAGTTAAGGTATTTTAGTTTAGGTGTATAATTTCGTAGGTGTCAGTCCTGTGGCAATAGATACTTTTTCTTTCTTTACTTTTCATCCATCCATCTATCTCTAGTCATACTAATTTCATAAATGTGAAGGACGAACCGTGGCAAGCGTTATCCCTGCAGCTGTTATTATGAATGTGTGTATTACGTAATTAGGCAGCTGGCAGTACGTTCTCGTGAGATAATTTTCGCCTTTCACGCGGGCCTTTGCCGCTGGCAAAAGCTGTTTTTTTATAAGTGGGTACAGGTTTCGGTTTGTATTAGTTTCGAAGATTTCTGCAATTTAGATCCTGCTCGACAAAGTCCGAGCGAAGTTAGGTTGTTGAGGCGTATTTACTTAGGTAGGTTCTTGGTCGGCCAGTTCCTAGCGAGAATCAATCTATCAGATATTAGCAGTTTAGGTTACTAGGTTCTTGCTACGCTATGGTTAGATACTTGACTGATATAACTTTTGATATAAGTTAGCTATGATAATACTCGTACATCATGGGCGTGCAGTAGGCTACAGTAAGGGTAGGCGAGCCCATATCATAATATACAAAAAGAATTTTCCAAATCCGACTGATAGCTCCAGAGATTAGCGTGTTATTTCATCACATACACACTTTTATTTTTGCTGCCATAAAATATTTCTCAAGAATGTAGTAAAATTAATATATTTCGAGTCATAAGAAAGACGAGTCAGAAGATTGGTAATAAATCTTCGAGGAATGTAGTACATGAGGATTTCCTGTTTTTCATTTACATACACCAGATAGCTTATGAGAAGTATTGTGAACAACAGATGTAAGCCGAAATATTCCCATAAGTTATTTTTCATATGTTATGGCCTGTTGCAGTATTGGAACTGGCAGCGTTCCATTTATGAAATCACCATGAACCCGTGTGCACCAAAGTGTTGCAAGCATGGAAGTAATAAGTATCTACCAAATAAAACTTTTCACTTTGCGCTACTATGGGTTCGTAGATTCGAGTCGAGCTGTTTGTACTAAATCGAGTCATTGTCCAATGGGGCGTAAATAAACGAGGAAGCTTTCATGTCACACACGGCCGCGGCTGCTGCAGTGCCCTTGAACTGCATTCGTATATCATGCCTCACAGCACCTGTTTACATTTTTAAATACCCACTTCAAACAACAAGCCTTTGTGCTAACTGGATACTGTTTCAATACAGACATTATCAATTTATCTATGTCAGTTGGTACACGTGTCGCTGAAAATTGTTGTAGCCTTGAGAGAATATTTCCTACTGTGACTGCAGTAAGTTGAAGGAAATAAAGCGCACGCTGCAGAAAACTTTTTAAATTGCCAGCATTTGAAGTATTAATGCATAATATTTTTGTATATTTTTGAATCTTCCGCAAGTTTTTGAAAAACCAAAACAGTCGTATTTTTATTATAATTTATAATTATCAATTACATAAGACGAGAATATCAGACTAATATTATATCGACTTAACAAATTAAAATAAAACAAATGCATTAAATGCTGGCCATTTCTCGCAAAAAATTTGAAAAGCCATTTGGTGTTTTTTTTTTAAATTCTTTTTTTATTGTGCTAATGGCTTCGTAACATTTTTTTTCATCAATTCCAAGTCGTGTTTCAAATTAATTATTTTTTCAGTTATTTTGTAACGTAACCTTTACTTTTTGTTGTTAAAATTATCACGAGCCTTCAAAAAATGAGATCTTGTTAAACATTAGGTTTTGTAAAAGTCAAATTATGAAATTATTTTAAGAAAAGAATGCAAACCAAATAACAATTCATAATTCGTATAGAACAAAGTCTGTGGCTATTGCTAGTGCTACCAATCTGCATTTGGCTCTTTATTTAATATACACGCGGTGCTCATTTTATGGTTCGTTAAGTACTGCGTAAGTGCCTGTTACGAAACATGAATGGAATTAACTCCCTCTAAAGCATAAAATATTATTATGTAACACCTCATTTGAAACCTGTCCAGTACAAAAGCAACTACGTAACTAATTCACCTAACTAAATAGTCCGCGTTACGTGACCGGGAGGCGTAAATTCTAAATACAATACAAAATTCGCCGGTTCGCACGGATGGCAGAAAATCTCCAGCCATTCGCTGCCAACGTAATCGTACAAAGACACGTATATGTAGTATGTATGTACCTTTCAATGTAAGAGTTCAAGGGCAATGCAGTATAGACATGCGACACTGATCGAAAAAAGCACTCATCTTGACAAATACGACTCTAAAAGTATGGCATTTGTTGCTGGGAAAAGATTACCGCTACTGAAAATTCATTTTACAGCTCCGAAGATCCGTTGTACGTGTAAATGACTTGATTTCAGAATAAAGGAGGATATTCTTTCAGTGCAAATGTAAAGAGATTTGTAAGCTAATTTTATTTACTCAGTTGTTTTATTTGATTGGTTCGGAGTGTTGAAACAAGAATACAAAGATTTGCCAACTAATTTTCAAATCGCAAGGCCAAATATTTGGTATGGAAATTGCTTTGTCGACTGATTCAACATTTCCTAGAATATACGTCCGCTGTGGCCTGTTAAACACCAAAAAGTCTTAGGTATTCAAATAGTGGAAACGGAACTTGTGGTACAAAAGTCCACAAGCTTTTCAATAATTTCAAATCAAATAGTGGTTTCATTTCTATTGAACGCCAAGAAAAATGTACGCTTTTATACTTGCTGGTTGGAGTTTCCTTATTTACTGTGACCAAGCCATGTGTTCTGCTGTAAAATATTGACACAACTAGGGCATGCCCTGTGACCCCCATCGAATGGGGCAGCCGTCAGTTGCCTACGGGTTATAAATCTAAGTAGATTGTGCGTCTAACTCAGTCGGGTGCGGCAATGCGGTCAAGGGTACACAGATAGAATATTTCAAGCGGAAATTAGGCACAAAATCTAGATAGGTAAGATTGAGAATTTGTAAGATTAATTTGGCGCCCTTGTAATTTTAAATAAAATGTTTATTTATTAAAAATTGAAATGAGAATCAGCCACCTTGGGATAAGGTTTTGGAGTAACTGGATTCCAAAACTACGTACTGTGCTAAGTTTTCTATTGGTGAGTAAAGAAAAATATAATCCGCTGAGGCCGTTGTATTTACCAACATTTATCAAAATTACAAAACTTTTAGCCTGCAAGAAAGTACCTAACTGAAATCATAATGTAATAACTATTGTATGATTAAAATCTTCTTTTTTTAAATTATTTAATGAGACGTAAAAATCAGTCTGTGTTTTTATTGTTTTCACGTTGCTAATAGCTTAACACCATTTTTTTTCATCGAAACCAGCAAGCCTATTGTTACCTTTTTTCAATGTTTTTTTCACATCTTGATTTTATAAAACTAACTTTGAAAAAGTTGTCTCGTTACTAGGTTTAGTTCTATTATTTAGATATGGCATGGAAAATATAGGGAAATAAGCTCCAAAAAAGGTAGATTGTTTGTTATCAATTGGCAGTTTACTCCTAATGTATGATACTCGTACACGTGCAGCGAGCTCCATTATTCGCCTGTTACGAAACAACTGGAACTAGCATCCTTGAGCTACCAGTTGATAGAAATACTTTTGTGTAGTGGCCTTATTACTTTCATGAAAATAATTTTAATATTTTCAGAGTACCTTGGCCTGCAAGAAGAAGTCAAAGGTCAAATAAAGCATTGATGCCGTTGCCGCGTTGTATTAACTGTCATTTTGTAAAGTTTTAAAACTTTCCGACTGCAAGTGCTGAAGATATTGTGGCCATTAAAATTTCATGATTGTGACCAATCATGAAATTTTAATGGCCACAATATCATGGCATATGGATTGACAGGTCACCTCGTGATCACTTCACCCAAGCCTTCACTTCGACAAGAATCGACAGGCTGCTTTGGTTAGGTGAAGTGAACATGAAGTGCGCTGTCAAACCATACAAACAAGAATGACAGTTCACGTCATGCACCGTCCACCTAAGTTTATATGGTGACATGTTGACAGATAAGACCGACTACTTCCTATCTGGCTACGACGATCAAAATGTTTATTATTCTTAGAACAATAAACTTCTATTCTATGTCACTGCTACGCTGCGCTACGGTGTGCTGTGCTTGCTGGTCATCATTTTAATATACCAACTAGTTACTGAAACTTAAAATAGTAAACAGCGTGCTATTGTTTACTTTGGGGAACTGAGCGTGCGATATACAGTGCAGTTGGATAATCTGTCGCCTGAAGTAGGTACAAAGGGCATATCTAAATAAAACACAAAACCAAGAAAAAAGATCTGTAACGTTGAACATTTGTTCGGTGAAACTGGACTTTTCCCTGCTGTGACACTAAGTGCTAAGAACTTCTGCTAAGTCGGAAATTATCCCATGGGAACGTAGGTACTCCCGGGATAAAAAGTATAACATGTCCTTTTTCAAGGTTAAATCTATCTTCCTAGCAAAATGCATAAAATTGGTTCAACCGTTCTGGCGTACTAACGTTAGAAAGAAACGGTCAGACAGTTTTTCGCATGTGTGGCTATCGTAAGATGCGTCTTGTTTTCCTGATTCCGAATATGTAAATAACTAAATTTTTCGTCAAATGGCAGATGCACTCTTTTTCTTTGGTGTCAGTAATGACGTAAGTCGTTTACGAGCATTTTATTCCGGTGCAGTGCATCGTTTCGATTTATTTACTGAATGTGTCGGCAGTATCCATTACACACGATACACACGTGCAGTCGAAACGTGTTGGCTTTTACAATGCCTTGCAGAATACTTGAACTATTTTCGTAAGTTAAGCTCTGGTTTACTGTTGTTGGCCCATCAATTTACTTAACAATTATTTGCGCCTAGTTGGAGTAAACGTTCACACAGGGTAAAAACAGAGTCTTTATTTGCGATAGAATGGTGTAACGAATGGCCAGGTTTAACGATATAAGTGCGCTGTAAAAATTAATACACAAAATTAAATGACCTACGTACCCCTCCATATTGGGCTGTAAAGCTGTCGACCAATTAGATAATCCATTCCAAATGCGCGAAAAGAGAGTTTACAGTAGTCGCGTAAGATGTGTTACATCTGACGTCTCACCTTGGTGAAAAAAACAATAACTGACAGTCAACTCGACCACTGCACGCGCTCATTGGTCAAATCGAATAGGGCGCGTTCATTGGTCAATTCAAATAGCGCGCGCTTTCTCGCTTACACACTTCCGTCCCATTTCACGAATTCACTCCCACAGATTGCAGGGAAGCGAAAAAAATAAAAACGTTTGCAGATGCAAACGAGATTAACTGCAATGTACATAACATTGCAGTTTGCTTATTTGAGATTCATGGTCAGAATCTGACCTACTTGCTGAACTTTCTTGGTAACTTTAGAAATACTTTTAAAACTAATTTATACGGTAAACAACTAGATAGATTATGCATCTCAGATTTTTAGTTAGATGGAAGGAATAGAAACGAGATAGTTAGTCAGTAAATCTCGTTAAGGGAATAGGTTCGAGTCACTGTTTATCTGTTGTAATGGGCTTAGCTTGTCCTGCTATAGTCCCCCTACAGCCCCAATAACTCGCAATTATTGCCTTTTCGATTCACTGAGTCTCCATGAATCCCCTGCCTAGCCTTTTCCCAAATAGGTTTAGGTTGGCTTCTAGTCTACTGGATGTACCTAGGTGAAAACTGGTATTTTACATAGAGTAACTGCCTGTCTAAGCTCCACAACTGGGAACATGATACCCGCTACGATTTGGCAAGACATAATGTCTCATATTTTGGCCTCCGTCTATCCTTTAACGACTCCCAAAGATCTATAAGTGACATATGTATGTAAGTGCTGAAACTTACAACTTAACGTGCTTTCTCATTCGCGGAGTAGTCTCGGTGTGCAATGGATCACCCATCCATAGAACAACTTCGGCAAGCTTTGCTTACCTTTTTATCAACTCGTGCGAGAATAAGTGTGGAAATGTGTTGACAATAAACTTGATAAAGATTATTGTTCATAAAGGCATGTTATCACCTTTTTATCATATTTGTTATACCTCGCTACAGTGCAAATAATGTAATTAATATGAAGTAAGTACCTACATGAATAGAAACCATAGTTAAGTACATCAGTAGAAACCAACATTAGCAGTGCATTTTAAAACGATGAAATGATATCTAATGCAGCAAACAGTCGTGGTATTTTGCATTTCTAGATTGCCGTACAAAATATAAACATTAGCAGGCTTACCTATTCATAAAAAATCCAACCATGACCGTATGATTATTTTAAATACAGAACATCAGACTCTAAACCTATATTCTCTATAGAATATTCGAATAAAGAATCTGCCAATCAGTAAAACTAAGCACATGGTTTAAATATAGTTATATTTTTATGCAAGCATACTTACGAGTATATTGCCCATATTATACTGCCCATATTTATTAAGTACAACCATATCCAATGTCCCCTAGCTCTTAGGCATGGGATCAATGCCAACAAAGTCCCGTTCATGTAAGGCTAATGAGCACGACATTTGTGTGAGTCCTGTGGAATAAATATCCTTGGAGCTGGCACAAGGGCGGCGCGGCGCCGGGCCGGCGACGACTCGACGACGACGCGACACCGCCCACAGCCCGTTGCCATACTACATTATGATTCTCCAAGACCATCAAGAATACTCATTCTTCATATTAATTAGAATTAGGTTCGCAACTTAGTACCAAGGACGGTAATTTCTTCGTGTGATTTCAGTGTTTCAAAGAGAAAATGAAAAGATTTTTTGTCGTTATTGTTCGTAGTTTCATAAACGCACTTTTCTTTCTTTTTTACTATTAGACCGTAATGTTAGTGACGTAAGTAGTCTCCGTAGCGTAGACTCCAACGCGCAGCCAAGTGTTCGTAACGTGTTTCTGTGTCGTCGTTTACGTAGCGGAGGATTTCGTAGCGGAATATTCGTAGCGTAATGTTAGTAGCGTACCTAATGTTCGAGACGTATTTTGCGTGGCTAGACGTAGCGGAGTAGTTGTCATAGCTTGGTTCGCGTAGTAATTTCACTTTGCTTCTAGGATCCTTGAGTACCTTCTGTCATGTGCCAGTTATTTTTTACCAAAATAACTTTGTAAGAATGTTTACGGCACCAGTCTCCAAAAATAAAACGAATGTTCTTGTAGTAAGTACTTGTGTGCTAATTGTGTTATTTGTAACAAGGTAAAGTAATGAATTGACGAAGCATGCTTATTTCTGTGAGTAAACAAATACAATGATGTAGGTAAGTACTGTAAGGCGTGAAAATGTAGCACGTAGGTATACATGGTAGTATAGAGGTATGAGATTGTTTGGTTAATAAAATACTCAATTTCAATAAAACGTAATTACCATATCGATATATGTTAGTAATAGGTTGCGTTTACAGTACCTAGGTATTGTTTCTACAGAAGGTTACTGATGTAGTCCATATTTAGCTTCTATTCAGACTGCTTGACTAGGCTTATAAAGTTAGCAGAACTTGCAAGTCGGCAAATTTTTGAAGGAAGATCATTTGTGATTAACAAAGATTTTTGGTTGAAAATTACGATACCCGGTGGAGTCGTTGTTCTGACATTACAGTCAGTTTTAAAAGTGACCTAATTTAGATTTCCTTTCTATTGTTTGAATGAAGTTTCCTTAAAAGTAATAGTTTCCGTATGTAATCTCGGTCCTTACCTACCTCCACGTCAATCGAACTGTGGCAAATAAGAATACGTTAAACATTTCAATCATGAGTAAAATACTATAGTTATCGGCGGCGGCGTAGCGTTACGAATTGTTAGATTACAAAGTAATGGGATTATGTTTAGTGAAGTGATAGTCATAATGACGTGAAGGCATAGTGCACTGACAGCGGTTGAACAGCTCGTGCGTCAATGTTTTTTTTATTGGTTGTGGCTATGCCACTGGCTTGGTTACAAGACCTTTAAGCCAATTTCGTAGTCCATTGGTCCTCAATTTCATGTGTTTTGCATTAGAATGCGGATGTAACACATTTAATGGTTTTTGGTAACAAATATATCGATTCGGCCTTCTCGGAAAGTTTCGAGTGAGGTATCAATACTACAATAAAATTCTCAGCTCCACTTAACCGAGATCGCGCCTGATTCAATTATTCCACATATTTTACAGGTGCGTGGACACTTGAGACACAAAAGTACACCCATTTACATCACAATATCCACTAGGAATTAATTAAACTTCACTCGACAATATCCCGCCAAAACTCTGCGTCAATGTTGGCGCGGTGATAGTGTTGCCAACATGACGTCGCTGAAGCACGGGGTCAACCTGAGCCGGCGCGCCTGCAGGCGACCGCTCCTGTGGGCTGCGGTGGCCGCCCTGCTGTCCTGCGCACACTGCAATCCTGTTGAAGTAAGTTGGTTGTCTTTATTTATATATGCAATAAGGTGGTTTTACTTAATGATAATAAATTTATTTGCAAATCACACTAATATTATAAAGGCGAAAGTTTGTGAGTGTGTGTGTGTATGTTAGTTACTTCTTCACGCGCAAACGGCTGAACCAATTTTGATAAAATTTGGTATGCAGGAAGCTGACACACTGGATTAACAAATAGGCCACTTTTTAATCCGGGAGTGGGTTCTCTTCGGATAATTTTCGACATGCACGCGGAGTATCTAAGTTTGGAAATTCATTAAACTGATTAAAATTAGGAAATACCTATTATAAGTAGGTACCTATAACTTGCATTATAAAACACGACAAAAAATATTCTGGACTAGTAAAAGTTAGAATATATACTACATAGTTATGGTACGACCTTAAAAGAGTTTAACACTATCGAATAGTTTTTAAATATTTAAGAGGAAGCTCGGCCTCTTTGGACCGGTCAGTATAATCGATGATGGGACAGAATACATTAAAATAAGTCAGGATAAATCAGCTTCATAATTTCGGCGTGCCCAGATCTGGGACCCATTTCAAAGATAAATTGTTGAAACTGACAGTTCAAAATTCAGATTCAGGTAGAAATATTTTTAGCCGTGGAGAGTGCGGAGACTACTAAAAAAATATAGGATGTTGGTATAATCAAGACAAGCAATAATATTTTGGTGATGGTTTTTAGTCAGTAAGAGTGTGACACGCCCTTCCGCTCAACCCAGAGTGGAAGAAGTCATTCGATGATTTCCTATCCTTAAAAAACACACACACACACACAACAAAAGTAACATTATAAAAGTTACGTGACAGGTTATTACCTAAGAGCTCTCTGTAATACCATCCTCCGTATCCAATCATGTTAAGGAATTAATTGAAATAATGGCACAGGATGCGATGTCTAAATCAATCTACGGAGATGTCACCTATTCCCAGCTGACATTTAACGTCAGGGTGCTGGAATGTCTGTGGAAAGGTCTTTACTTTACTCTTAGTCAAGGGCAATTACTTTGATCTTAAAGGTCATTAAACACAATGTCTAAGTACGAAGATTTTATTAACTATATTAATTTGTGCACTCTACGAACTAATTTGAAATTAAAATGATACCTCGATGTTTATCCCAATCTTTTTTCTTAAGCGGTTTTAGTTGTTCGTCCCGACATCTTTGCCTTGATAATAAGAAGTATAGTATGTACGGAAAGTATGGTCTGATATTTACTAACTAAATAAAGAGTAAATAAACAAGCTGAGTTTTTGATCTTCATCCCTTTTTTTATATTAGGAATCTAGTTGATTCCTAATGTAAGGAAAAAAAAATTTAAACAAATAATAAAACAAAAATATTTGTTATAAAATTAAAAACAAATCAGTTTAGTACATTTTTGTTGGCATATAACTCGACAAAATGTAGGGAGCAGCTGATTTTTTACAGCGGTACATTTTCGAATATTGTGGCCAAAAGTTAGCGAAGTTATAAATTCAAAATTTTATGTACTGCGGTTGAAAATGTCACTAAATTCATAATTAATTTAACATAAGCTGGAGATATTTTATACCTTCTGCTGCAGTCAAGTTAGAAACTGTCTGCAGTAGACAGTACCTAGATATTTAAATGCGATTAATTCATTTGACTTGTTTTTACAAATGAAAATACTTATCAAGACAAAATACAAAGCAAGTTAAAAAAAAAACTCGGTAAAACTGAAACATTGAATAGACAAGGAACCCTTAAAAACACGTGTATAATATAAAATAAAATCAACTTTGGTCCAGACAAGATGTTGATGAATCACTAATTTTACTGAAAAACTACATGTTATTGAAATATTTACTTCCTTTTAACGTCACTAAAATCAAAATGTTGGTCGCCCGAACAGGGACTTGAACCCTGGACCCTTGGATTAAAAGTCCAATGCTCTACCGACTGAGCTATCCGGGCAGTACGTTGCTCGTTGAAAAGGCCATTTATATAAAATAGAGCCTAGAGCAGACATGTGAGCCAAATTGAAAAAAAAACTGGGCCAGCTGAATGGTAGGATATTTGACTTGCTTATTTTACCGTATCCTAGGCTGCTATCCCATTCATTTTGATTCTTTTACGCATTCATGTTAAGATAAATAAAGAAAAACGTAATGTTTGGTATAATAACGTTATTCGTGTAGAAGTCGTGTAGACTTTGTTTTATTAAGTTTTCTAGCAATCTGTTCAGCTGTTTCGTTATATAATATATGGCCCGGATAGCTCAGTCGGTAGAGCATTGGACTTTTAATCCAAGGGTCCAGGGTTCAAGTCCCTGTTCGGGCGTCAATTATTTTGGTCCTAATAATAAATATTACGAGTTTCGCCTCACCTGAGCCCTCGACCGGTAACGGTGACTTGGATCGTGCTCCTAATACCGGAGGGAATATATGTATATGAATCATATTAAATGTTTTTTTTTTATTAATAATAATATTATCAAGAAGGAAGACTTAGAGGAGAACCAGAACTGGGAATGAGAATTGACTACAGATTTTATTTTGTTTCAAAACCTCAATAATTTTAATTAATTAGAATGATAAATGGAAGAATAAAGTATCTAAATTAAGTAACCGAATTTAACAAGTAGCTGGCTTTCGAAGGCCAATTTATAACATAAATATTCGTTTTTATCAAACATTATATTATTACTAGGTAAATCAGGTGTTAAAATCGTATTTAAATATTGTATGGAGAAATTTAATCACCACGGGTAGGTAGCTATGTCGACACCGGATAGATTTGGAATAACGTTTATTGACCCAGCTACATTATTGACATACTTAATTTTTTTTTTTTAAATTACATGACGCTGTCCTGAATTGACATCTATCGTAGACCTTTACTTTTTCTTGTAATGAAGAACGATTCATAATTTATAAGACGAACCTACGAAGAGATATTATGGAAAGGGCAATGAACTTTATTGCAAATTTATCTGGCGCCTACCATGTGCTACTTGATAACCGTAATCATTTAACTTTGCAAATACAATTACTTTATCCGTTTTTGATTAACTAATTGATTTTAGGTAATCAAAAGTTTAAACGTTACCTGTTTTCTCAACGTCTATCTTGTTTGCAATACCTATAGAAAAATAATAGAATGAGCATTGTCCCGAACTTTATCCAGAAGATTTTCAAAATAACAGTCTCATATTTTACTAACAAAGTATACAAAACAAACGCCAATGAAAGTGTGCTATCAAAACAATAAAAACATTGATAAAGAAACAATATAAAGTTCAAATTAGTTTCAGTGCGAGTGATTTGAGTCTCAATGTTATCGGAACGCATGTGAAGTGAACTCATTGCCTGCCACCGACTGGATAAAAATACTGTTCTAATTATAAAAAATAAAATATGGCTTTAGCTAATGAGGTACTGTTACCTACTTGCCGCAAAAAATCCAGGTCTTCATTTTGATATTGGAATAAACGAAATAACCAAGAAATTACCTAATGACATTTTAAAAATACATGAAAATACCTTTTATCACTTGTATAATTATTGTAGGACGAGTTATTTCACAACTCAACAAATAATTGCTTAAAGACGGCATTAAATTTAAGTGAATCACCATGATTCACACTTTTGTACGACTCACCATCTGCGCCAACTTTTTGTACGTGACCAGTTATTTTGGCTACGCTTGTACTGCCCGGATAGCTCAGTCGGTAGAGCATTGGACTTTTAATCCAAGGGTCCAGGGTTCAAGTCCCTGTTCGGGCGACCAACATTTTGAAAATGCTAATTGTTTCCGAAAGTAATTTCGTAGATATTTGACTAATTGAAAGCCAATAAAATTAAAATTATTAGCAGAAACAAGTTTTTGAGGTATCGAACGTCTTCAAGGTCGCATTTGTGTTATCTGAAAGTAACAATTTTATTTGTTTACTTTAGATTAAAAGAAAATAATTATTTGTTTTTGTTAAAATTTAAAAATTACCTTTAAATTATTTGTATTGTGGTATTTACATTTTTTTTTTCAAAAACAAAATATAATAACTCTTTTAAACCAATTAATTCATATTTAAAGCACTAGCTTTTGCCCGCTACTTGGTACGCGCATAATTCTGTTTTTTTCTCGTTCCCGAAGGAATTTTGGGAAATCCTGCTGCCCTACGGAGTGTAGGGAAGCTACATGCTAAATTTCAGCTTTCTACAACCAGTAGTTTTAGCTGTGCGTTGTCTGTCAGTCACTCAATCACCAGTAATGGAAGAGTTTTATATATATTGATTGATTGTAAAAATGTAGGTAGTCCAGCTGAGCCCACTCTCCTTTATTATATGTAAGATTCCGTGTACTGTAAAAAATCTAATGTATTGTATCCCTCGAGGATCACTTTTGTTAAAGCTCACAATAGAACGAATTACGGCAGATTTGGGAATTTTATTCGTTTCATTGTACAGCCGTTAGACCTTTTCTTTATTGATGAACTTTTGTGTATTCTATTCTTGAGACGAAAGAATAAAGGTTTCGTAGGTACTTATTTTTTAATCTTAGGTAAATTATACCCATTCACTTACACTAGAAGTCACTTACACTAAATGAATGCCTAAACATAGTCCAATCTCTATTTTTTTGCCATTCAACTTCGCTGCCGCGCTGGATAAAAAAGACATAGCTAAATAACTACCTACTACTGTGTTTTAATTAAGGAACCAAACCTCACGTCGAATTTCAAAAGCAAAACCAGTGCTTCAAATTAGGATGGCTAATTAGGGCCCAGTACTTAGGTCCCATTTTAAACGTGCCTCTGAATAATGAAATGAGTCGACGCGGGCTAATAGGACCAGCCCAGCTTGGCTTCATAAATTATGGATTAAGGTAATTCTTTGGGTAAACTGTAGGTAACTGAGTATGCTCGTTATGTTTTACTGGGTTGTTTACATTCTTGCTTAGTCATTTTACCTATTTACTGATCCTTATTAGGTGACTTTTTTAATGCAGAATGCCTCCGATTAGTTTTGTTAGACAGATCGCTCTATTAAATTATGCAGTGGCTTTTGGTATTGTTTAATAATGATGTTTGTGATTTTTTTAAGGAGGTTATGACTGAAAGCTTTCAACAGTTATCACCAGAGATCGGAATAGGTAGACTATATTCACCTTATGTTCGTGGAAGTAAGTAACATAGAGTTTATAATACCTCCTGTAAAATTCCGGAAGGAATTTTGCAAGGACTTCATTACCTTTGATTTAATTTAATTCCACATTTTAAAGATAAACGCCACATGAAAGCTGTTAGCATTTTCATAAGTAGGGCAGTCCGCAGCAATTCGGCGAAGGCCGAGGTCCCGTAGAGTGAGACAAAGCCGTCCGTCACAAGGTCAAGATAACTAGCTGGCGAGCACCCTCCACCACTTTGTTTTGCAGCCACTAGCACGATACTAAATGTTTGCGATTTGAAGGGCACTGAATAAATATGGAGATTGGTTAGTCTTGCATGAGATTAAAAACTAAAATAAAATCTATACTGCTGAACCTATTAGTTTAAAATATTTGCCTCGGTAGTAGGTACAGTCAGCGACAATAATCGACGAGCAAGTACAAAGATTCAGAAGTCGTCAACACCTAAAACATCAATAGTCACTCAACAGCTTTGGCCACAAAATGCTGTCAATGTTACAAAATTCGATCAACTTTTATAAGATTGATATTCAAGCTCTAGTTCACTGACTTTTTTTTGTTATTCCGCACATAGTATATTTCAGAGACCACATGTCAATACGCATACGGGCCATAGAGTCGTGCAATTTTTACCATTGTGTTAATTCAAATAATATTTTCTTTTTTTGAAAAGAAGCAGGAATTCTGTTATGAATTTGGAATTAACTGTCGTCCAGAATTATTTGCTACTAGAAAGGAGTAGGTACACATATTTTATTTTTTCGAAAACATATACGACCTTTTTATTGCAGAAGTTTATTTTAAAATAAAAAGAAAAATAACCTATGATCAAGATTTGTGACTTTTGTTGCTTTAAGGTGTTGACGACTTTTGGAACTTCTAGGTGCTCATCGTAGTTTGTCGCTGACTGAACCACGAAACAGATAAATAAGGTATCTTAATTGAAGAAATCGGAATAGATAATTAAGATACCTTATTTATCTATTCGTGGTAGGTATCTACCTTATCTCTGGAAGTAATTAGGCATTCCGATTTCGAAAATTATTTTACTGATAGCTACCGCTGAGTTTTTTCCCGGAAAAATGCATGGCTCCCGGGGAATAGCCCACTATAGTGAAGGCGCAGGAAAAGCTACTATAGGAGAAACATAATAATCCTTGCATAATGAAATAATTGCTAGATAAGAATATGAATGAAATAAATAACAGTGGGTAATAATAATAAATAATAATAAATATACTCGTGGACATCCACCCATTTTGTTTGGTTTTTATTTCATCTACTTTAAATTCATCACAATAGAAAACACAAGTAGATAAGATTTATGTCCCAAGGGTAATCATAATAATAGTAGGTTTAACAAAACTTCCACGTTTCTATTAAAGGAACCCTCTATAAATAAACCCACCAGGTACTTTAGCAAAACGTGAAGGTTCTACCGTTCTCCGAAATCTTATTCACTATAGGAAGGAATGCCTAACGAACGGTTATCTGCAATATTTACCTGGAAATGGTTGGGAAATTGTGTAAAGAGAGGCAAGTTTTTCGGACCGTAAACGCACAAAAAGACGCCATCTTTGTTTGAGAAATATAGAGGGAGAGATTTTGAGAAGGATGATATGTAAGACCGACCTATTCACGTGTCCTACATGCATAGTAATACCATTTTCATTATATAGGTATAACTAAATGTATTTTTTTCATTATTAACCGTCAAGTGCGAGTGCGCTAAGGCGAACGAATAGGTACAAATTTTTAACATGCAACTTTAAAACCATATGCTTCTGTAATTTTGGATTTTTGGACAGTTCAGACGGAGGCTAAGGGAAGAATGATCAAATTCGTCGCTTTAATGCCCTGGATAAAGGTCATAGCACAAATTTCAACTCGGAAAGGGATCGTCACCGTATCGCCTTTATCGCCGTATTGCACCGAGGCGAGGCGATTACGTTACGATTCCGATTAGTGTGCGTTGCAGTAGGGAGTTTCTTACAAAGAATACTGCACGGCTCGAGTTGATACGATGACGATCTCTTTCTGAGTTGATATGCCTTTAAAGAATTGGCAATATGATCGCTACAGCTATGCAAAAACGAAACAATTAAAGCAAAGACAAGATTTTTAATGTAGATAGGCTAAACTTGCTTGCTCTTCTTAGAACTGAACAAGTGTAGCGCAAGTCAGTCACATATATTACTTTTACAAACTACGCTATGTTTCAAGAAGCTGCCTTCCTGCAGTGCCATGAAACCAGCGTATTTACGGTATGGTTGTTTTTTACAAAATTAAAATGGGACACAACAGAATGTTGGAATAAAGAGTTGTCGTCACAAAAACTTCGTTAAGCGTAATGAAGTTATGAAGAATACAATTATGTTCCTGAGGACGACAGCGTAACTTAATTGTGCTACACTGCAGATCTTTAAGCGTAGGTACTAGTCCTACTACCTACCTCTTACCTATTACCTATCTAGTGAATGTCTGTTGGTTTGTGAATCAATCACGCCTCAAAGGCTAAACAGAATTTGATTGTATTTTAAACACAGTTAGTTCATGGTCTGGATTAGGATACAGAATACTTCAGAACTGTTTTATCTCGGTGGTAGGTTTCAATGTCGAAAATTGTCCTTTGAGAACGTTGCTACGTTAATGACATTCAAGCGGGCGGAGCCGCTAAAGCTATATATATACTATAATAATCTATTATATTATCTGTTATCTATATAAAGTAATATAATAAAGCTGTTTGTTTGAGTGATTCTTTGTTTGAACGCGCTAATCTCTGGAACTACCAGTCGGATTTGGAAAATTATTTTTGTATATGATAGCCACTTTCATGAGAAAGGTTACAGTCGATTTCCCGATTTTTTTTACGGGAACAGGAAAATACGGGTTATGCGCGTATGAAGTCGCGGGCAAAATCTAGTAGATCTATAAAGGCAGGAGCTAATACAGTCTTGTAGTATATTATTACTTAACTACAATAGTACTACCATCCCACGATTCTATAAATACACAAAAGAGTAGGTAGGTGTTAGATTGTGAAACTCTCTCAAATTGACAGGCCCATTGATTGGAGCCAACCTACGTGTGAGGCAAAATGGATTTCATTTTGCCTCGTTTTTTTCGCAACTAGAACGACGGCAAAATCTGTTTCTAAAAATAAACGGAAGAATCGTGTTGGTAGTACTTTTTAGAAATAAAATAGAACAGAATAGTTATCTTACTAAATATTTCATACAAACAAAAAGAAATCTTCAACCAACGGTGTGGTTAGTTAGGTTGGTTATCTAGCGAAGTTATTGTTGGAAAATGGAGGTCATTGTGCAAAATACAAATTCATTTATTAGATTAAAGCTGCTAATGGAAGGTGCATAAACTTGGATATGAACGGGAGTGCATAGTTACACGATTTAGATATTAGTTAGAAGACACAAACAAAGCAAACAAAGTTTCTCGAGCTAACTCGTTAAAGTGACTCAAACACAAATGATGATACCAGGTAATTTCATTTGGTGGCATGAAATGTAAAAGAAACGGAGATACGGACTGTTTAAAGTTCTTCAAATAACAACAACGGCATACACGTACCCCGATAGACCCCAGATCTGGGGCCTGGGGCTTGGGTTTGGCTCATGTATCCCGTGGGCCCCCGGTGCTAGGGGAGCACACTAACACGATTTATTTGTTTAAATATATAAACAAATTTTCTTTAAAAATGTCAGTGATGAAAATGAAGTGAAGCAAAAGCCACGGATACGGAAGACTGATCGAAGTTCGAACATTGCCCCTTACAACATGCTAAGTTATTTCCTTCCATTCACACTTTATTAACCCTTCCCCCTTATTTCCAGAGCACCACAAAATCAAGTCCGTCCATAACAGTCGATGGGATCTCCACATACCCCGGACTGGGGTTCGGGCCCATGGGTCCCGTGGTGCCGGTGCCAGGCGAGCCCCCGGGCACGCAGCTGCGCCAACATCAGGATACCACCACAAATCTACCGAGCACGGAGAAGCCTGAGAAAAAGGTGAAGAAACTCGTCATCGCTGCCTTCGAGTTCCATCGGGTCGAAACGCCTTTCTTGATAGGATTATGGATATTCTTCGCTAGTATAGCTAAAATTGGTGAGTTTATTTATAGTTATTTTACTTGTAAACTTACGAGTATCGTGTTGTGTGTAGGGAAGTAATTTATCTTAAAATATAACCTTAGGTCACTACTAATGTGTTTATGAATATTTTATTTTTTGATAAAAGTATTATAACTAAGACAGCGGCCAAAAGCAAACGATAAAAGCTATAAAACTAAAACCTAAGTGGAAAACATAATCTTTTCTGAATTTTAACAATCTGTAATATCTTACACGAGTAGATTATAACAATAGGAACACATAGTGATCATCGATAGTCGATGAGTTTATGAGTTCTCATTCCGTAGTGAAATTTCAAAGCATTGGTTACGCCATTCAGAGTCAGTCGATTACATGGATCAGTGCGAAACACGCATAGGTATTAGCTCCTGATCTTAGCAGGAGGCAGAGATTTATCACGCAGCCACATTCTTTTTGGAAATAATGCCTCTTATTTACGGCCAGGGTGGTTGGAAGAATGTATTATGCCGAAATAAAGCATTGTTCAATTAATTGAAATACCTTTTCTACCTAACCTTCTTTTTCTGTTACTAACCGACTTCTTTAAAAATAAGGAGGTCGTTATTTTGGATATTATTATGAGAATGAATTTGAAGACAAGTGTTATTTTTCAAGAAAATTGAAGTTTTTGTTTGACAAAAACATTTCATAAATCATCTTTAATGCTCGCCATGTAAAACATACGAAAATATAAAAATCACACAACAAAGCTCAATGCAAAACCGCTGTGGCTATTAGAGCGGCAATCATAAAAAAAAAAACTGAAATTATAACGCAAGAAGCCTGTGAATAACCTCCGATAGAGTTAATTAAGAACGGCGATGTCGTATTGATTCAACAGAAGCGAAGGGATGGACTGGAATTAACAAGATAATAGGAAACAATGGAACTGTAACAACATCAAAGCCACACAGGTTAAATAATTTTGTGTATAAATTACAATGCAGACTGCCACAGTTCTAAATAGGAGCCCAAATATTTTGTGGTATTTAAATAAACATTAATAAATAATCATGGTCAATTCACAGAAAAGTTCCAGGAGGTACTTTTAGAGCAGACAATTCTGTTAAACAAGTAGAAGAAGGTAACTAAATTGGTTTTACAAAGGACTTATCAAACAGTTTCATCTTAAACGCTAATTTATAAAATTTCTGAATGAGTACAATCGAGTGAAAACTTAACAATGAAGCAGCTAATCATACTAACACAGACACGAAACACTTCGTCGCCCTTGTACCACTTTTTCAGTCAGTTTTCGTATGTTACCTACCCTAAATTTTCCAACATGAATACTTACTTAGGTACTCACCTACTTGCAAATCAGAGGTTTATTCGAAGCCTCGAAGGTGATGCAAACTGGGCCAAGTGGTGTTATGCTCGCAGCTGTTTGCTTAGGAATTTAACTTAGTTGACGTAAAATAGGACGGTGGACATTTTATCATATGGAGGGTGTTTAGTTTGTGGATTAGGAAAATTCTGGGTCCATCTCGCTTTCAGGTTTTAGGTACCTAAGTCCTCAGTGATGCAAGGGTTTTTTAGGTCCATCCATACCAAAACCAACACATTGTTGTTCCAAAAAGGGTAGTCTGTTTTATAAAATCTAACCGTAAATATGTTCATTGTAATAAGATGCTCTGGTGCTCATCTCCAATATTAATATTTCATGAGACATTGAAACTTCTCTTGATTAGAAGTACCTACTGAGTCTCATAGTAAAAGTTGTTTATGATCATGTGTACTCTCACTCCCTAAAAGGTTGTTAGTGTTTTACAAATAACCCTGCATTTAAAATTCTTTCGTTAGTGATGAGTGGCTGACGGACAACGCAGAGCCGAAACTACTCATCGTAGAAAGCTAAAATTTGGCATGTAGGTCTTTGGGGAGTGTAGAGGAGCACTAAGAGAGGATTTCCCGAAATTCCAAACGGGAACGGAAAAAAACGGGATATGCGCGTACGTATAATTTTCAAACCTATTTCAAGTGGAAGACAGGACATAAAAAATTGTTGTAGTGACAACTGCTCTACAAGTCGCCAGCATAATTGAAACCTCGACACAAGTTAACTTGCTCGCGGCATTTGCAAATTGAGAAGTTAGATCAGTAAGGCTTCCCGAACGTGGCGCTGACCTAGATTCAATTAAATAATAAACTCTGTACCCAATACAGTACAGTATTTGTGTTTACTACATAAAGTATTGATTACAAAGAATTGGGATACTTCCGGGTAAAGAAGTGCAAGTCTATTAAGTCTGTCCGTTACGATTATCAAAAATATTGGACACGTATTTATGATTTAATCAAAGTACAGGCTTGTAACGCCACGTTTTCGTAAAAAGTGTACGAAGGCGTGAAAAATAAATGAACAGTAGAACCTTTTGAATAGAACGGGAGTCTGTGTTTATACAAAATGTAACAGATTAACGCAATTCCTCTTGGGGTCACTGTACTCATCATCATGAACAACTTTCACTATGGGACCAAAACTGAAATAACAAAAAAAAACAACTGCCCCATACATTTATGTGCGTATAACACGACAAAATGTACTGAACAGCTGATTTTTTTTAGCGATTTCCGGGTTTTTTTCGCGATTTACGGGCGGTATTGAGTTTATTCGGTTTCAGGTCAAGTGTGAGTGGACTACTTCTAGGAAAGTGCGCACCATCGTCGACCATATCATCGCTTTCTGTTAGTAGACCTAATGGTCAAACGGGAAGTATAACGAAAGCCCAAATCATTTTACCATAAAACTGGACAAGTGCGAGACGGTCTCTCGTGCAAAGAGTTCCGAACGAATATAAGTTTTGTAAAATGACACGGTTTTCCTGTAATCTATAGGAAAGAACTATTAACCGCAATGGTCATTTTTCATCAACTTCTTGAATGACTTCAAAACTATTTATTTAATTTATAAAAAAAAATACAATTGAAACCCTTATAATAAGCCCTTTCACATAAGCCCTTTCACATCGGGCATCAGGCATCAGCTTGAAAAAAAAAATATTTTAAATTTTCTAGTTTGACCCTCATTCTCAACATTTATTTTGTTAACGTAACGCGTCTGTGTTTGGGTCACAGAAGTTCATATGTATTGTGTACCAAAATTAAAGAGAATCGGTCAACTAAATTAGGAGAAAATTGGCTGTGACCGACAGACAGACAGACAGACACCCGGGTGACCTTATAAGGGTTCCGTTTTTTACGGATGTTCGAAACCCTAAAAATAACAATACCTCAATCGAGTTATTGTTATACTTTATAACTTCCACCCGAAATAATGCTATCCCAACTCACTCATCCCAATTGAACGCTAAACCTTCATTGGGCAAAGTATCTAACTGCGTTAGGTTAGTCATTGAATAAGTTACGGCTATAATACCTATGTTATATAGTTTTCCCTCCGTGATGAGTTTGACGGGTTCCTGTAACCAAATGGTAGGGAATGATGGACGAACTGAACCCAGTAGGTAGTGTTGGGGTGCCCTGTATTCCTGGATTGAGCGTTTCTCGACATAAGGATCGAGTGTGTTTAGTTAGCTTTCAATATTTCGAACTAGAGTATCGGGAATATTTCCGCTCAATAAGGGCAATGATTCTGGTATTCGTGTTTGTGTATGAATTGAGTCTGAAATGACTGAATTCTCAAAAAAAGACAAGAAATGAGTGAGCAATTAACCAAGTAAAATATTTATTGTCAATCGTACAAACATATCAGTAAACACAAATACAACACTTAAAAAACCGGCTAAAAATATTTATTTAGTCGGTTCACACGATGACGAATTTAGAGCATAATTACTTATTTTGGATTTCTTCCTTCGTTTTACAGAAAACATCTTTCTATATTTTCCCCTCAGAAAAGATCTCCGAGATTTGACTGGAAACGTTTCCGATTTATTATCTTCATATAGAGGTGGCGGGGGCTGTGGTACGCAAGAATATGCTGTGACATAAGCTGATTTCGGTGCAAAACCAGTTGGTGGTCGGCGTCTGGGTCCAGCGCGCGGAGGTCGCCGGGCGTGCGAAGGACACTCCGACTCAGGGTCTATTGAAGTTATTGAAACTGTCGAGAAAGACTGTTCCTCAACCGATAGCGGACTGGTAAACTTATCCTCACATCTCAAAGTATGAACATTTGCGTCATAGTTCCCCATTTTAATGGCAACCAAATCAAACGAGTTACTTGAAACTTTAGTTTGCAATATAGAATCTTGAGGAGAACAACTTTTATTTCTAAACTGACAACCGACATCTCTGATAAATATGACAGTCTCATTTTCATTGCATTCATTGGTGCATTTATAATTTGAGGAATCGAATTGACATGACTTATTTGATCTGCATGTAAACTGTTCAATATAACATGTGTTATTAGAAGATAATTGGCCTGGAGAAAATGTACCACAAGTTGGTTGGTTCGGATTTACCAAAAAAGCTGGGCTATTGTAATCGTTTAGAAACTCGCACGCATTTTGCACTCGAGGCATCATGTTAATCTGATGGCTTACTGGGGTAGTTAGCGAGTCATTTTGACACACGGGGATGTATTTGC
Organism: Mamestra configurata; assembly: GCA_002192655.3. Lineage (NCBI taxonomy): Eukaryota > Metazoa > Arthropoda > Insecta > Lepidoptera > Noctuidae > Mamestra > Mamestra configurata. The sequence goes on along the minus strand of NDFZ01005268.1, from coordinate 419,866 downwards.
ATCTCGGGATGTGCGGACAGTCATTGGCTTCCATATCGTCGACCACTTTACTTGATGTTTCCTCATAATGTAGATTCTTAGAGAATGGCACACACAAAGGAAGATTAACGCATCGAGGACGATGTAAGCAAGGGGGAATGTACTCGCAGTTGTTTTTCAACACAGTAGCTCTCTGACAAGAAGGCACGACCGTACAAGGAGGGTGATGCCTACATGCTTTAGTTATTCTTATAACGCGAGGTGTCGATTTAGGAGGAGAATGTTTATTGACACATTTCTGGGTTACGTTGTAAAAGTTATTATTTGGTAGTATTTGACAGACGGGTAATAATTCACATCGAGGATCATGTAGACATAAATCACCATCTTCCATGGTCTTGCTTCTGTAACTGTTTGGTGAAGCAGCCGCTCTGCACGCATAGGCAGTGGTTGATGATATTTCCTTGCTGCGAAATATCGAAGAGTGTTCATTTTTCAAGCTTTCTTCTTCTTCCGTAGTACTTTGGCTGAAAACCACTTCAACTCTCTCCTTACAATTAGGACATAGAACCCTCCGCGACTTTTTAGGGCCCTTTGATTTATTTTTTGCGTTTTTATTTACATCATTTTTATCTCTAAGAACCGGTGCATCCTTTTTATTTGGAATCTGTACTGGTGCGTCGTTTTTTTTGTTAGGCACAATCACTTCGATCATTTCAACTACACTTGTGTTCGTTGGCTTATCTTCCATAGGATGATCTCGTTTAATCTTTTTCATTTTATTAGTCTTCGTATCTTTCTTTTGGTCGGTCACAAACTTTTGAGCACTCGTTACTTGGTCAACGATTGTTAGGGACTTACTATTTCTTGCTAACTCAGTAAGTGATTTTTTATCGGTGCAAGGACACGCATACGAAAATAGTTGACATGGACAAGGGTCTTCCGTGCGCTTTCCTCGGTCTTTCTTCATTGTCTTCTTCTCTTCTGGAATGGGTTTTGTGTGCTCGGTGTGATATTTTGAATACGACCAAAATTTTTGCTGTCTGGTAGACTTGCCTTTTTTATAATAGTGAGTTCTTGGGTAATCGTTTAAATATTCATCGTCTCTTAAGCAGATTTCAGAAGATAGCCTTGAGTGTTTTTTCTTTACCTTTTTAGAATTAAATTCTATACTATCTCGTACAAAAAGTTTTGGTTGTATTTGAGTAGCACACTCCTGTACTATCGCAGTGGCTTTATCGCCAAAAACGTTAGAAGGAGCAGGCATTTTCATTACTTTCATAAAATTGGCATTGGATATACTCGGTTCAGTAAAACAGTGAAATGAGTGTCTTTTAGCAATATCGTCCAAATCATAGAAAATGGTACTCGAAGAAGGTAAAATATGTTTGCAGCTGCTTTCATTGATTAAAGGATTGTACTTTTCAGACACTACGAATTCATAATCGAAGTATTGTTTTGGTGGTTCTCCGCTTGCAGCTCGATACACTAAATTACTTTTTGCTGATTTGTTGAGGCCCATGCTATGATACAAATTACCATATGATCCAATTATATCGTAGATACTAGAGAAAGATTTAGTATGAAGCAACTTGTTTAGCTTGGTTCGAGTCTGAGGCATTTTTCAATTTAAATAGTTTGCGTGTGTGTTTGCCGAAACTATAAAATGTTTTGATTGAGTTTGATAAAATTTCATACCACATGAATTACATTTGTTTACCATCACTGAAATATTTTAATTTTACTTACATGTTTTTATCATTTTTACTCATTTGTCATGAACTGACGTTCATGGCATAACCAAAAAGAATTTTATCGTAATAAGAACAAGAAGTTTCGTTATTAAAATTTCTGGAACTTTTGAAGATTGTTTTTTTTTGTTAGACTGAGTAACTAAAAATTCAAAATAGTCATCCTGTTTAGTATACTCGACTCTTTTTAAAAACATTAAATTACTATCAGTCAATTAATACCCTACCCTAGCCCTCGGCTAGCGAATTCGTCCGCCTGTAATAAGGAATACTCTTTATGGAGTCTTATTTTTTGTCTAACTAATAAACGGAATTTGGGAGGAGATTTGGGCTTGTCTTTGATGAGTAAGCACCAGGGATGTTATGGATATAAAAAATCGGATCTGGATACGGATAAAGATATATAGAAATAATATAATACCGGTTTCAGATAAGAAATTATTTCGGATTATCTGATGAGAGATTTTAAGAATGACGCACATGCGAGTGATGCTCGGCCGGGCAGAAAAACCTATCATACCGGGTCTTATTTATGCCTATTCGAAATGATCCGAAACTTTTGTCGGATTTGGTTACGGGTTACGGTTTTTTTATTTTGGAAATCCAAAAGTTTCGGTTACGGTTACGGAGCTCCTTTACATACCTGGTAAGAACGTTCTTTAAGATTTCGATTTGTTTCAGGTTTTCATATGGCACCGAAGTTGTCCAAAATGTTTCCTGAGTCGTGTCTTCTGATCTTCGTGGGGGTGCTGATCGGGGCCTTGCTGTTAAGTACACACAGTGTGCACGTGCAGCCTTTGACTCCAGACACCTTCTTCTTATACATGCTGCCCCCTATCATTCTGGACGCCGGCTACTTTATGCCTAACAGATTGTTTTTTGACCACCTCGGAACAATTCTTTTATTTGCGGTTGTTGGGACTGTGTTCAACACCCTGACTATTGGTAAGTTGATTTTATTAGTATGTTTCTTATTAAATTCGTTAGTTTTTAACTCTGCTATATTTCACAGTAATCAGCATGGTTATTTTCACATCATCATTCACATTTTTGATCACTGTTTAAGAAGCAACCAATTTCGACCTTTAGAATTTAATACGTTAGAATGTTTTTTATGCTCATATTACATTTTTTTTATTCCCAGGGGCGTCCCTATGGGCTTGCGGCCAGACTGGAATGTTTGGCTGCACCACTCCTCTTCTAGACATGCTTCTATTCTCAGCACTTATCTCTGCTGTAGACCCAGTCGCTGTACTGGCCGTTTTCGAGGAAATTCATGTCGATGAAGTGCTATACATAGTAGTTTTCGGAGAATCTCTGCTGAATGATGCTGTTACTGTTGTTTTGTATCACATGTTTGAAGCTTATACGTAAGTATCTGCGTTGTAATAGCAACCTTAATAGGTACAGGTTAAACGAGACAAATACGAGTAGTTCAAGGGTGTAACCAACTAACAACCCATTGTACTATGTTAACAACGGCAATAGTGAAAGTAGTTCATTATCACGAGTATGAAACTACAAGTATGTCCCTCGTTTAACCTTACACGCTTTATATGTATGTATGTATGTTGAATTTAATGGCAGAACCATTAAATATGACATTAACTATTTTAAAACCTATTTTAAAATAACAGAGAAATGGGTCCATCACATCTTCAATACACGGACTTCCTTGCCGGCCTGGCCTCATTCCTGGTGGTGGCAGTTGGAGGCACGTGCATCGGAGTTGTGTGGGGCTTCGCCACTGGCCTCGTCACTCGCTTCACGCACGAAGTTAGGGTCATCGAACCCATCTTTATATTCGTCATGGCTTACTTGGCGTATCTGAACGCCGAGATGTTCCACATGAGCGGGATACTTGCGTAAGTTACTCTTCTAAACTTAGGCTTAAGTGTGATTAGAACCGTTAATTTTACAGGACGTTTAACTTGAATTATACTTGTTTTAATAGTTTAACTCTGCCGTGGTTTTTTATAGCCTACTAGCATTTGCCAGCGGTTTCATCCGCGTGACAGTCGAAAATTGTCACATAATATCAGAAAACGTCATAAATAATCTGTCAAAGTCACAAATCGTCTGACGTCACATACTATCTGACAACGTCATAAATCATCTGACAACGTCACATACTATGTGAAAATGTCATAAACCCTCCGGCAGCGTCAAAAATTATCTGACAACGTCACATACTACTTAACAACGTCATAAATTATCTGAAATGGTCACAAATAATCTGACAACGCACAAATCAGCTTATAACGTCACACACAATATCTTACAACGTCACATACTAGCTGAGCCGGTAAGCCATAACAAGGACATGGTCTATCTACGTGTGCCTAGTACCATAATATATATCCATCAGCCGTTAAGAAGTGAAATGGTTACAAAATACAGACAGGATTCTGTTAGATGTTCCTACATAAGAATTCTAGTTTGTATAAACTGTCACAATTAAGTACCGGGGTTTACCGCAGATCACAACGCCGGCAACACAGGTCTCTTTGCTCTGTGGGGTTCACGTATCCACAGCTCATCCTTCCATTTGTTTCCAGTATAACATTCTGCGGTATAACAATGAAGAACTACGTGGAAGGGAATATTTCCCACAAGTCACACACCACTATAAAGTACACCATGAAGATGTTATCCTCTTCTTCGGAGACCATCATCTTCATGTTCCTCGGAGTAGCCACTGTAAATAATAACCATGATTGGAACACGTGGTTTGTCTTACTGACCATTGTCTTCTGTTCAGTGTTTCGGATAATAGGTGAGTGAAATTTCTACAAAAACATCATATCTCTTTCTATTAGATACAAGGCTTCCATCACAATGATATGATGGGAGCCTTGTACCTACATCTGCCTAGCCTCTGTCCAACTATAATGAGGTCGGCTTCCAGTAAAACTGGATTCAGCTGAATTCCACTATTTTACGTGAAACGGCTGCCTACCAGACCTCCATAACCCACTGGATAACACGGTACTCCTTGGCAAGACTGGTCAGATTTTCTGGCTTCTGACAATCCGTAACGACTGCCGTAATCTAAAAATGACAGCCGGGACCAACGGTTTAGCGTGCTTTCCGAGGCACGGAGGAGTCTCGTTAAGATGGCCACCCATCCACAGACCAACCTGCGCAAGAGTTGCTTAAGCTTGAAGATCGTGCGGCTGTTATTATTTAGCCACGAACGCCTCTTACAAGGCTCCCATCACATGTTTGTTGGATTTTCTTTACATAACAGCTTTTCATCGTTGAGTTAGGCAGTGCTGGCCTTATTTACAGGCGGCCCATATTTCGCCATTTATGTTTAAGTCCTATGCATATGATAGTCATCAGTCGGGCACACATCCGAGTTCCTACTGAAATTTTTCTCATGAAAAAACCCAGTAGCACACAGTATTTTATGTTTGCTAGACTAATCAATCGAGACCATTGAGGCGGCTGTATTTCTTTAGAAATAAGCACTACTTGTCATATTTAGTATTGCGAACATAAATGGTTTAAAATAAATAAAAAATCACACCTTCTTATAATCAGACTAATATGTAGCTGACCACTTTTTCATTCAAAATGTAGCTCCACAAATTACAACCAACAATGGCTAAAACAATTTGAGAAAGTACGTAGCTAAAAAGAGAAACAAAGCGACGCAACACAATGTGGGTCACGTGTAAACGGCGACCGAAAAATGCCCGTCAAACGTTCAGGGCTTCATCTGCACGTGTCGCCCTCTAACTTTCTATTGCCACGGAAAGATTTTAAGACATGCGTCGTTTTTTTTAATGAGTCCTTGCCTTATGGAATCCTTGTTGCTCTGTCTCAACAAATTGATCGTAGTAAGTAGGTAGTTGTGTGTGTTTATACCTTTTGGATTTATCTCAAATACAAGGATATTGCCCTGCATAATGAGAGTTTTGTCTGTGAATTATGTTTTTTTTTTCTAAATGCAATTTTTACTTCATTAACAATCTTCAATTTCCCGTAAAATTATCTAGTATATAACATAGTTACACAAATATCGTAAGTCCCTAATTAATTCAGTTTTGAATATTAAAACAGGCAGGCTCCTTTCTGTTATAATATCCAATATAGATCTTAATTCGTCAAGTCGAAGGTCTACGCCGTAGGCGCCTACGGCGTAGACCCTCTGCTTGAAGTGATTCAGTAGAGGCTACGGAGTGGAACTATGATTTCGAATAGTTCTAAGTATATATATTTATTTTCTTTAATTGTTTCAGGTGTGTACATATTTAGCGCAATAGCCAACAAATTCCGTTTGCATAAACTGAATAGGGTTGAGAAGTTTGTCATGTCTTACGGAGGTGAGTTGTTTATCAATGGTTGTACTCTCTATTGTGCATAAACATTTAAAAATAACTTCATAACAGATGATGATTGCTTATATACACAAAACCCTACATCTTCCCTATAGGGGTAGGCAGAACAGAAAAGAGTTCCCGCGGCCCTGCAACGCAAAGGGCTTTATAAGGAACACGGATGGGTTTTAGTCATGTCAAAAAGGAAGAACTTATGGAGCCTTTCTTGCTATGTATGCGATCCATAACTACAAAGGTAGTGCTACTTGAGACTTCATCCAAATAATATTCTCACTGAGATCACATAATATAACTTCAAATTTAACAATACAACACCGAAACTTTGACGACTCACTAGCAGGGGAATAGATTCACTAGCCAATATATTATTCAACACCAACTGACAGCTAGACAAGTTTCTAGATTGTTTAGATATATCTACATATCTCGTCTAGCTGCTCACACCCTTCAAAATAATGAACCTGTGACACCCACGCCATTTGAAAGGGTGAAAATCTTCAGACATGCTTGCTTGCTGTATCGAGAATTTTAATATTGAGACTTTGTACTACGATCTAATTTTGGCTGTACATATACAAACACATTGTACAAACTCCCTGTATTTTAAAAATCTCGAAAATAAATGAAACCTATATAAAACATGGGGAGAACTTCATAACGATCTATATTTTCTCCAAAAAATGTTTTCCTCAGTAAAATTTCCTATAGAGGATTAGAGATCGGAAAATGAGGTAGCAAACAATTTTCACTAGAAAAGGTTCTTCCCTCCTCATATTAAAATTTAGATGTACCATCGACAAGATGAGGAAAAATATTACAATTCATTCTACGACGTCCTTTTCAAAGTTTATCATTATTGCCTATTCAGTTTTATTTTGTGTCTCAGTAAATCATCATCTTCCTGCCCTTAATTATCCCATGTTACTTGGGGTCGGTGCAACACGTTTTTTTTCCTTCCATTCTGTCCTGTCCACTTTCACGCTATCACTGACTACCTTTTCTTTCATATCACTCCTCACACAATCCATCCATCTTTTCTTTGTCCTCCCTCTCCTACCATCATAAGAATCCTAAATAGGTTTTGGTAAAAGACTTCCGATTCAATCTGTCAACTCCCAACCAGAATAAACTTATAAAAAGGTAACATGAAGCTTAATATTGGTACTGTTCAATCTCCACCTTTATTTACATTTTCAGGTCTCCGAGGCGCAGTAGCTTTCGCTCTAGTTCTCCTAATAGATCCCGAGGTTGTGGAACTTCAGCCAATGTTTGTCACCACCACTATAGCGGTGATATACTTCACTGTGTTCATACAAGGAATTACGATAAAGCCTCTTGTAAAGATACTCAATGTTAAAACTGCGGAGAAGAGGAAGCCCACGATGAATGAACGGATTCATGAGAGGGTAAGGCTTTTGTTTAACAACTAGTTTTTGATACCTCAATCAGAACTAATTAATAGGTCGTTAATACCTATGATACAACGAAAGGGTTGCTCAGTTTGTTCGACGCTTTGGATATAATATGTAGAGGTAGTAGATACGATTTACTTAATTTAACTGCATTTTTTTTAAATACGTTTTATTAAAAGTTTTTATTTCAATGGCCTTGTTAAGTTACTATGGTTATGTATGGTGGACCAATTTATTTTATGCACACCCTTGATATGATAACTCGATGTGTTGATTTAGAACAGGTTACATCACATTTTCATGTACTTTGTTATAAAATATTTATATTTTTTCAGTTCATGGATCACTTAATGGCAGGCGTGGAAGACATACTAGGAAAACATGGAAATCACCACATGAGAGATAAATTTAAAAGATTTGACAATCGTTTCATTAGGCCATTTTTACTCAGAAACTATCAGGTAGGTTTTCATTTAGTTGTAACATTGAACTCACTTTAGGAATCATAGAACTCATTTGATAAGGTAACTAATAACAAAACAGGACGTTTTACTATTCCAGGGTGAAGAACCCAAGATTTTGGAGACGTACTCAAAGCTGGCTATGAAAGACGCTATAGAGTACATGCAAAGAAATGCGTCTACCATAGGAAATATATCTGGAGCTGAATCCATGTCAGCCATTTTCAAAAACTATACTAATGCCAATTTCAATGGAAGGTAGTTTTTTAATTTATTTAATTCTAGATGTTTTAGTAATATGTTTATTTAAAGCTGATGTTTATTTTCAGTCCTAGTTTCAGCCAGTTGGACTCCTCAACATGGAACATTGATATGCAAGAATTGGAATATAATCCGTCGAAAAAAGATCTGACGGACGCGAAGATACATCATCTCCTTGCCGAAGAACTTTGCAAACCGTTTAGACGCGTATGTTTATTATATCGAAGGCTATTCTATAATACCTTTTATTTTTATTTAGGTCGTGAGGGTTGCTCGGTCAGAGCCTGACATATAGACAGATTGTCTTAGGTGTAGGTATAGGGGGTGTCCTCCGGGATCTGAAGTTTTTCTGGGTCAGAGCATCCCGATTATAATATTAATAAGGACAGAGCCGGTTTAGCAAGCTCATGTCTGCTCTATAAAATTCGAGAAGCACTTACATAAATAAAAAGGTTACTGGAAACCTTAAAGGTGCAGTTTTCTTGGTTTAATTAAATTAAATGCGTTATAAAAATTTAATAGACTTTCGTAAATGAGGTTATGATCTTGCTTAAGGCCGGTAAGTGATGAAGAAAACCAGTGTTGCTTAATAAACTAAGTTTTACACTGCTGAAAGTTATTTGAATATGTAGGTGAAGATTACAAGCGCCGTAGTTAATCGGAAGCCATATTCGAAACAAGTTCGCTTCAGCGAACCCTTACCATACCTTGACCTGTATATGTAAGTCGGTCTTCGATGGGGAACAAAATTACTTCGAAAATTACTTAGAAATTAGGTAGACATGGAAGTGCTAGATGACACAATACCTTGTTAAATCTAATCATACCTTGACCTGCATACTGGTCGCTCAGTCATCGATAGTAGAAAGAACACTGTGTCTAAATGGGGTAGACACGGCAGGTACGTTAGAAAGGGCTATTTTTTTTTAATTTATTCGAAAAAGCAAACCCCATAGCACCTTCTCACCTATGCTCGCATTTAAAGAAAAGAAAGAAAGAAAGAAAACTAGTTTATTTGGCACACACTGGTACACACAACACACATTTGACCACTATCTCACCTGATGGTAAGCGATGATGTGGTCGACGATGGAGCACGCTTACCTAGAAGTAACCTTAGAAAGCATAACAAAAATAGAATTATTGATTACTTATCGTTGGTCACATAGCAAGGGGCTATGTGACCAAAGATAAGTAATCAATCATTCTATCATCCATTACAAAATAATCGAATGCTACCTATTCAATTGTGTAGCATCGTCGGCTGAGCTACAGTCGGCACGCTGTGAACGATCGCGACCTCGGCACGCAAGTCAATTACAAGACCCACATGAACATACGGCGACGCGTCGGCGACAGGAAGCATCACCACAAGCGTAGTAAACGGGGGAAGCAGGTATGTGTTGTTTAGAGATACTTTATTATTAACAGGCTAGCGTTTGACCACAAATCACATGATGGAAAGCGATGATATGGTCGACGATGGACGCTTGTAACATATTCACTCTTGACTTAAATTCACAAATGTAAATAGAAAGAAATAAAAGGTAGTATCGCTACCTAACGTAACTGCCGGTCTATTTGGTAAAAATCTCACCATAATAACTTATGTGAGGTTAAGTGAGCTTGAAATTTGCAAGAAGCTATCAATGTATCCCTAAAACCCTGTGGATTGTCAGCTGACTTCTTTTCCTTCACTTTTTGTTATCTGTGTGAGATTTTTACAGAATAGCACTACAGAAATAGTGTACCTTTATGAAAGGTACACACACACACACCTACACTTCTGACCTCCTTCGGGGAATACAAGCAAAGGACAGAAGGAAGCAAACAGGCTGTTACAAGCCTTACAACAATATTCATTAAGTGAAGCAGGATATTAACAGGTTCTAAAAAAAACGTATCTTCTTTTCAGGATGGGAAAAATCATGTGACTTTCCCTGAATTCCAGCAAAACGGTTCGGCCAAACAGTTCACGCACGGTAAAATAAAGTATTATAGATTAGGTACTTATTTATTCTTTCTTTACTATCACGAGTGTTGATCGCATGCACGTGTGGGTTCAAGTATTATTTTCGATTTTTTGTTTATTTTCAAATACATACATACATATATGTATCAATGGTCATTATTACGTTACTTTGCAAGCACAAACGCTTCGTTCTACACTAGATTAATGGAAATAAATGTAAATAAAAACACAATAATTAAAATTAATAGAACATTTAGACATAGCACATGTTTTTTTTTGGTTTTGTGATGTCTGTGATTTGTGATAGGTATCAAACATTTCTTAAGTTATTATTCTAAACTCAAAATTCTAAATACTCTCGAACAATAAAATAGAAAAAACTAAATACAACACTAGTTATTTTTTTAAAAGCATGACTCTAAAAAGTTTCAATTAGAAAATAAGCCAGTAACGTCATCCTTCTTACAGACTACATAGACGAGGTCCTTCAGGAGGATGGTGACGAACGTGAGATAGGACCGAGACGCGAAGGTGACGACGGCGGTATTACTTTCACTGCCAAAACCCCGCGTAGGTATTCTGCATGACACACCCTGTGTGACACCGCAGTTTGGATTTGAATGGTAACATCGCTAACGCTAAATAAATCGTCGTTGTCTACTGGATCAGAAGCACTGTGTAGCTAGAGCCAAGGATTATGTAAGAGTAGTTTTAGCTAGACGTAAATATTGCATACGCATTTCAATGTCAAGTATTTTTAGGATGGTACGCCTGTATGGACAAATATAAACGATTACCTTTTCCAGTTGTTATAATAATTGTCTGTTTTCACAAATACGGAATCTAGGAGGTGAATCCAATCCAGTATGAAATTGAATGAAAAAGATTTTCCAAAAGCTTCAAATTCAAATCCAAACAAGTCCTTTAGATGTTGTCGACTAACGTTGTTTTTATTTTCCGCACAACCTTTTCTTCATTAACCAAAATGGGATACTTATAATAAGTGAATCGACGTTTACTAAATTGGTATACTGACGACTATTATTTGCTGAGTCCAAAAGCATTCGTTAATTTCTGACATGGCTACGTACTGTGAGAATGAGCTAAATCGTATTTGTGGTGGCATGTTCTTAATTATTTCTCTGTATGTATACTTATTTGTATTTTCTAAATTATCTCTTCTTGAAATTCTTTTCATTGAGTTGTTTTGGTTGAGTTGCCTTTCAAGTGAAGTTTTGACCTTTTATATTAACCGACTTATTCGCAAACCTTTGAATAAACTTAAATTCCTTTACAACTTTGCTCCAAAGTAACTTATTTTTTTTCATTGAAATGTTTCAGTATAAGGTTTTTAAAAAATGAATTCTGTCGTTATTATGAAAACATTTATTTTTACAGCCAAGATCATATTGAGCATCAATTTATTTTCAAACTAGGTTTGTTAATAAAGTTGGTTTCGATTCAAAGTTAGTTTATTCTCTTCCGTCCTGAGCCACAAATACCATTCCATTAGTCGTTTAGGAATACCTACTAATCTTCTAATCGCTACGTATCTGTTCATCTCTGCTTGTTTGATATTCTTTGTGTTTGATCGTCGTTTTCTTCCCTTCTGGCAATCTTCATGTGGCACCGCAAACTAACCGATACTCTCGACAACTGGCGATGATAATATTATCAGCTGGATATAAAGAAGTCAGTCCGACGTCCTCGCATAAAGAAAATAGTAGTTCACTTTTAAATCAACTGGCTAACCTGCCCGGATTCAATCCCTTGAAAGCGAGGATCGTCAAGCAGTACGCTAAAACACCCGAAGAGATCCTCCCGACAGCTGTTGAGAAATCCTTACCGTGGAGAAGGGACAGATCCACGTATAACTTTGGTATGTGTTTACTTCAGAACTGAACTGTTTTCATAATTGTCACTAGAACTGCGTGCATACTTGCGTCTGATGATCAAGATTTTAATTTAGATAATGCTTTGATGTGACTGTGCTACGATTACCGCAAATCATGATTGTGTCAACATTACACGCTCAGCGTAGGCAAAGGCTGCAAATAACTTTAGAGACATCACTTTAGCGTCAAGTACGTAAGACATTGGGTAGCACCGGGCACTAACATTTTATAAGTCGATTCCATGAATCAGATTTTTTGGTATCGTTTTCGGCCACGTTTGTTTAGTATATTTTAATTTATTTTAAAACATTAAACATATTTTTGCTTACATAGAAAGAACAAATATATTTTTTTCATCAGACGCTTTGCAAAGAATTTGATCATCCGATTCAATGTTTACCTACTATTGCATGTTAAACACATACTATTATTCCTTTATGTATTACCTATTAACGCTAAATGGCGCTTGGTAGCCAATCTAATAATACAGTTAACTACTAGACTTTATTTTATTATATCACATGTTTATTACAAACTACACTCTCCCGCTTTTATCATTAGATTGGTTATTGCAGTTAAAACTTGGCACTATATATGGATGTATATCTAGTTAAAAACAGTAAGTATTGCATGGTATTAGTATGTAGTATATGTATTTATTATATCTATTATACATTACTAATTATAATTAGATATGAGATAAATGTCCTTTGATCATGATGTATATGTATATGAGCATATTTGTTTAAACCTGAGTATGTATAATAGCATAGATATTTTGTTCCCAGGCTACTAATTTAGCCTCTTTAACAACGTATACTCGTATATACGTACTGTCTATTACATTTATGAATTAAAATATTTGTGTATTTATTAACGAGTAGACATTAGGTGTTTGAACTCTGTAATATATTATTTAAATATTAATTATAAGCATATTTATTTAAATGTAATTATGTATCGTATTTTTAATTGGCATAACTTAGGTAAGTTCAAAAATACTTACACAAAATTTTAACGCCATCATTTTAAACATTTTAGTTCCCAATGAGGATATTCTCGAAGAAGACGAAAGGAGACTATCTGATGATAATGGCAAGTATTTAAAGTGATGCATGTTAGAGTTACTAGTGATAGGCTGCCTTCCGATTAGTCGGTTCTTGAATGGCGACTAGTCCGTCGTCGACTACAAATGTGACTAGTCGACTTTCCCGACTAGTTGGTCCATCTCTAATATTTACTTTTGCATTTGAGTATCGTACCTATACTTATTTTATAATCACAGACACCTACATGATAGTAGCTGAGCACGCTCGCGTGGCCACCCCTACGGCGACGGAAACCATGTTACCATGGAAACGCGAGGAAATGGAGGGCTCGGGCTGCGGCGCCCTTAAACAATCCGAGTTTCCCGCTTGGGCCTCCAACAAAGAGTACCTAGCGTATAGCTCGCCCTCGGCTACGTTTTTAGGTAAGTTTGTACAATTACTAAAATTGAGATTTTTATATTTAAATGATTAATAAAATTATAGTAAACAAATATTGAACAAAAAAAATCATTTCGCTAATGCGGGGCAATATATAAAAGCTTTTTAAAAGTCAAAATGTAGGGCGAAACAATGTAGACCTTTGCGTAGCATCGTAGACACGTAGCGGCATTCGATTGGTCTACGAACTCGTAGCGCTTAGGCGCATAGACCACGATATTCTGGATCACAGAGCAAGCTACGAATTTTGTTTTTAGGGAAATTTTATTCTGAAAATAATTAGCACTGTTCAAAATATTTGCATCGTTATGTTATTCAACATTTGGAACTACGTTTTTAAAGTTATTTTCATCATCCAGCATAATATAGATTATGATCGAAAGTAATAAAGTAAGTTAATGGGACTGTGAATTGTTTTATTATTATTCTATCAATCTAGTTATTCTTATCTTTGATGAATTTCCCTTTAATATGCACAATACCTACACCTTAGCGATTGTAGCGTGCATTTTCATCAATTACCTAATTTATTTCGGGAACATTACTTAGAATTTGCCTGCCAAACACTGTGCATGTTAGCTTTTATCAATAAAATCTATTCCTTTTGCTGAAAAAGTTTTATTCGTAGCACCTAAAATACACAGCAGTTTTAAAGCCTCTTCCATTGATTATATCATAGGCTTCCCAAGATTAAACCATTTCATGCCAAATAAAAGTTAGTGCTTAATAGTACCTAAATGAACGCGCCAAATAAATTAAAATGTTAATAAAATAAAACGTCTTGCACTCTACCTTAGTCTTTAGAGATTTTTATCAACTATTTCTGACACGATTTTTTCCTTTTCCCCCTTCTGTCCTTCCCGCTGTAAAACAAACCCATTCTCATAATACCTTTCCGGTATCAGGAGGCATAGAGAAGCCAAAACATCCAAAATCTATCATAGGTCTGTTCCGAAGAGAGAGCTCTAGCTCAACACAGGGTGCCGGCGAGAGTGTGGTGGTCTCCGACTCAGAAGGGAACAGAGATAGCTGGAGCAAGGGAGAGGGCACATCAAAGGATCCTGTTGGAAGACAAGGACCAAGTATGCTGTCTAAGAGAAGCACGAGCCTGGGAGGTCCGTCAGTACTGTTGATGGAGGATGTGGCACACTCGGACCCACTGGGCGCGTCGAGCAGACCAGCCAGCATTATGCAGGGACCACATAGGGGACAATGTCGAAGAGGATCCATGTTAGAGTTGACTGGGTACGTCCAATATTTTTTTCATATGTGCAGATTTTCGAACAACTTTCTACCTTGTTTTTTTAGCTTTTGCGACCTCCTCTCTGTTTCGAGATATTTATAAGTTTGTGTCCAGCAGTCCACAGCAATTTTTAACAATCTACAGCATTATATACAGAAAATCAAATCCCATTTATTACATTATATTTTAAACTTGATTAGCAGATCCTAAATTCTGATTCTCTATAAAACATTGAATTAAGTGAGAATGTGCCAAGCTACAAGTTTAAATTAATTAATACATTGAGGCATCTAATGTCCAACAATATATTAATTAAAACTACATGTTTTTGCATTTCAGATCCTTATCTCGTGATGCGATCACGGAAGAGAAATGCAGCAAATCACTGCCGGAGAGTGAGCGCATGGGCGTCAGACGGTTGCCTCTGGGTCAGCAGAGCCTTCCCAGGGAACCGTTCATCCGGCAGCTGACCATGGCGTCCACCTTGAACACCAGCTCTTCGTCTGACGACTCCTCAGACGAGAACACCTGAGTGCCCCGCCGTGGTGACCCGGACAGGTTACCACTGTTGAAGTACAAGACGCTAGAGTAACGTGCCATCGCGGACAGTGATGCTGTGCATGTCTCAAACACAAATTTTCTAAAGTGCTGTGAATCTGTGGTGTATAAAATAAGTAAAATGAGCGTAGAATTAAAAAAAAACGAGTTAATTAAACACCTGTAATGAATTTTATTCAAATTGAAATCTGTATTTATACACAAATATTTAGATGACTTTGCCAAAATTTCAAAACGATTTCAAGGGCTTTCATATTGGTTCCATGTGATAAACATAGTATTGGGATCTTGACTATTGTTACCGTCAAGTATCTATAAGACACTGATAAGATGCGTTCATAATGTCGGTCAATAATCATGATACGCACACTTAAAGCGAGATAGAGAGAAGAGAAGAAGAGTAGAGTTTAGGTAGGAATCTTTATAAAACGTAAATTGCTTGCCAGATATCCTGTCTGAGGCTTTCGAGGTAGCAGTTATTATATGTACATTATAAGATGTAAATACGACGCGTTGCGATGAAATGCATCATGCAACGACTGGTAGACATAAGTGTTTTTAAACAAATAACAATAGTATTTACTATCTTATAACGATCTTACCTTTTTTGTTTAACGTATAATACGGTATCGATCGAAAAGCGATTGTTAATCAAGAATTAATATTGCTTTAAGTACCATTATCTAAACCAATTTTTATAGTTGTTTGAAGTGTATTTTTGTATGCTCTTTGTAAAATATCATGTGATTACATGCAGCACTGTATGTAAAGTAATCATTTTACATTGATGATATTTATGTACCTAAAGATATTAATGATTTCGAACTTGGCACTTGTTGCCAATGACAATACCACTAGTTTTAATTAATTGAGATGTGATTTGTAGAAGTAGAATAATAATATTTGTGTTTGCTACGTAAATGTACAAACACGCATTTTGACAATTTTTATTAGACCAAGTCAGCCAACTGCGAAATGAAACGAAAGCTGAGGCATAAAATATATTTTTGTATCCATAATTTGTCAACTAAATATCAACATAACTACAAAAGTAGCTACGTAGACAAAATGCTATGTTGACTATCGTGGAAAATTGCCACGTTATCCTTAAAATCACTTCAAAAAACCTTAATGTATTTTAAAATTGCATTTTAGTTTATAGCTTTAGCTAAAAGATACCTTTTCGTCAAACTTTTCAACCTTCGATCTTATATTCCCGTTTCCAAAGATTACCTACAGGTAAGGCGCTCGAGTGCGACAATGTAGTAATTGATTATACTTAAGTTATTTATTTTATACATAATCATATTTTCATAATGATGTCATTGGCAATTCGACGTCATTCTAGTCTTTCTTAACCAATCCAAATAAAAATGTCTTGTACTTAGTATTAAATGAAGGCATTGGAGCGCAATGAAAATGTTGAATTGTTATTAGATATTATTAGAAATATACCTAGGTGTCAACCTATACTCAGTGACTGGTAATTGGATGGTGATCGGTCTCCTTTCCATTTAAAGGTAGAGTAGGATGTCTAGTACTAATTATCAACGATTTAAACCTCGATAACTTGGGGACCAAATTGGGTTTATTTCGAGTAAACGAACTTGTTTCGTTTTTTGGAAGTTTTCTACCCCACGTACAAAAATAGCCAATTGTGTGAATTCTCTCCAAAAAAAAAAGTCGTAAGGTTCAAGCTATGAAAATTACTTGAAACTTTTCATGCAAACAAGAGTTCGATTACTCGAAGACAACCCAATTTCGCTCCCAAGTCTGGGGTCAAAATCGTTGCATATTAGCTCTATCTAAGACATCCCATTTGAAAGAACGCATTCATTTCCCCGTCACCCTGTATACCCTTGTTTATGAAGAATAGACTAATTTAGAACAATAATAATTGTAGTGTTATAGAAAGTGTTTCATACTCACTTGTGTAAATAACATTATTTGTTGACCATTTTATTGAAATAATATTATCTATATTTGTATCGATTACTTACTTCATTAAATTCTATTCAATGTCCTTTCTTATCCAAAATTCGAGGGTTTTATTTGTAAAATACTACATGCCTAGTAAACAGTTTAAGCGCTATTTTGAAATAGTAAGCAGTACCAAAAATATTTTTCTTAGGAAAATCCAGTCCTGACTCCGGAAAATTTTGCTAACACAACCATTCCAAGTATGGACAAAGAACGATTTTAATTATTGTTGGTATAATTACTAGATAGTATAAATTAACAATATTGTTTCATTTTATACCATCTAAGTACTAACTAGTGCGTTTATCGATCAACACTTGATCGCTTACACGCTTAACTTAGTAGATAGCAAACATAGGTAGATAATTATTGTTTTGTTCAATATTTTGTATTTTTAGGGTTCCGAACATCCGTAAAAAACGGAACCCTAATAGGATCACTTGGGTGTCTGTCTGTCTGTCCGTCTGTCACAGCCAATTTTCTCCGAATCTACTGGACCGATTCTGTTGAAATTTCGTACACATATGAACTTTTGTGACCCAAACACGGACGCGTTACGTAAATAAATAAATTTTGAGAACGGGTGTCACTTTTGGGGGACAAGTTTTTCAATCTGTACCGTGTGACATATCAAATTAAAGGGCTTATTAGAAGGGTTTTAATTGTATTTTTTTTTCATAATTTTAACATAATTTATTTTAAAGTTATTCAACAAATTAGACAAAAAATTACCATCTGCCTTAAAAAATTACCACCCTTATCTCCGAAACTACGGAGCCTTAAATTTTGAAAAAAATAATACATTTAAAAGTTGTATTACCGGAAAACCTTTCAGAAGTCTATAGTGTTAAAATTAATGAAATTCGTTCGGAACCCTTTGTACGCGAGTCCGACTCGCATTTGGCTAGTTTTTCAAGATATTATAGTTATTCAACTTTAAAATACTGTTGTGTTTTAAATTCTGACCAAACTTTATGGCTACTTAGGTACATCTATGTATTTAAATAAAACCTGTTTACTTATTTTATAGGTACTTCTATTTATTCATGAAGTCGGTTCAGATTAACCTCCTCGGACATAAGTAAGAATTGAAACTATTGAACCGTTCTGAATTAATTTGTATCTATGTATTATATGTTGTATACTAATTGTTTGTGGCTGTGTTTTGTATGTTTTAGGTAGGTACTCGCATTTCTTGTTTAGCTAAAATTATCTATTTGTGGTACCTATCTAAATTAAAATAACAGCTGATCCTGTTCTTGAACGATCTTCAATAGTTATCTTTGAAAGTCACGCTCTGCGTAATAAGGTGCGAATACGATAGTATTAATTATACAATCCAAGACCTCTAGATACTCTACTATAAGCAAGCTTTGTATAAAAGGGATTATGGTGTGTCAATTGATAAAAATAATAGTGCCTAGCGTAGAATATCTACACCGCTCATTGATTGATGATATTGTGGTTTTCTTTTGTACTAAATTATTGTTAAAACTGTATTATAGTAGTACAATAGATATAAACTGAAATAAAATCACATTTGAGAGTTACCTATCTCGTATTTTATTTTCACCTGAAGTTAGGTAAGTGCCTATAAATAAAGCTAGAAAATAGGCTGCGGTTCCACTAGCGATGTGCTAAGATGCATAGCAATGGATGTGTCTGATTTTTAACAAACGGATTTTGCTCACTCTTCCGAGCTTTAATTAGCGAGAGAGTATTCAATTTAATGTGACGTCTCAAAGCCTACAACCAGCGGACGATCTAGAATTCTAGACGTTTCCAACGATACTGCACTTGTCTAATTAAGATAAGTGATTTAGAAGTTATGAACACATACTGGTCAAAATCAAAGTAATTACTTTGTTGATACAAATCTATTCTAATATTGTAAATGCGAAAGGTTGGACAATCACGGCTGAACGGATCTTGATGAAATTTAGTACAGAGGTAGATTATAGTTTGGAATAACAAATAAGATACTTTTTATACCGAGAGTAAGTTCATTTGGGATAATTTTCGACATTCAGGCGGGTGGAGCAGCGAGCGGCAGCTAGTTATCAATAATTTTCAATTTTCAGATTTTTTCCTTTGTATACGTCTACCATGATGCCAAATATCAAGTTTCTAGGTCATCTGGAAGTCGGTTAGGTTTTTGATCCATAAGTCAGTCAGTCATAAAAATGCAGGTTTTTTAAACGTTTCCAAATTTCATGTTTGTAAATTAAATATGTTTAGAGTTGTGAAGGGTCAAAAGTAGCTCGAAGTGGTTCGTGTAATATTAGATACCTTTTGATTTGAACTCTAGTATCGTGGCTAACATTTAACGCATATAGTGGCACCGCAGCCTAGGTAAACCAGCGCCATATCTCGTCTGCAGTTGTACGGCTTCTTGACAGTCTAGATTTGGAGAAAGCTTGATGATTGAGAGCCTTTTTCGGGTTCCATAGTCAACAAGGAACCCTAGTTTCGCCATGTCCATCCGTCCGTCTGTCCACAGTTCAGCTCAGAGACGCTTAGCACTAGAAAGTGAAAATATGGTATACATAAAGCTCTGTGAAGGATAGCACAGAATAATCTTTATCAGGTAGTAAAATTGGAGGAGCCCTCCCTCGTTTGATTTTAGGATCTGCACAGAGTCTACACAGAAAATTTAAAAATTTTGTCCCCTTAATGGAAGAATGATATTATCAGGAGTGTTGAAACAGCGAGCGAAGCGAGCTCGAAAACTTTCAATACGTGTCTTGGAAATGTTAGGTTCACTTTCAATATTTTTTTAATTTTATTCAAATGAGGATTTCATATTTTAAATACTAATCCGTAGGCATAATCCAATCCATCTTATCTGTACCGTCTTCGGAGATTATTAAAAAGTTGTGCCATTTAATTATGGTCCTCCACGAATAACTCTAATTCATTAACTATTAAGTAGGTACCTAACATTAAAAACTAATACTGTTTAAGTAAGCAAATTAATGTAAAAGGGTAAGATGGGGCTGGCATATCTTTGATAAAAGACCTTAACCAAAAATATATAAAAAAAATAAAAAGGCCTGGCCCGGGTCGATGACGCGTTGTGTTCCACGCGCGCCTCAAAAAGATGTCATAGGATAGGTATAGGAGATGGGGCCCGCTAGGCATAGCCGGGGATAGTCACCGCGGCCCTGGAACGTAGAGGGCTTTAGAAGGAGCACGGATGGGTTTTAGTCAGTAATAGTCTGGACACGCCCTTCCGCTCCAGCCAGAGCGGAAGAAGTAATTTGATGTTTTTCCCATCCTTGAAAAAAAACCAACTACCTATATACCTACACTTAAAATAAAAATAAAAACTCCTAACTTAAAATATGGCGTCAAAAAATTTGGCCGCTTCGTTATAAATATATTATATACCTATTAAATTAAATCAACATTTGTAAATTTCTTCCGTTCCTAATTGATTGAGTGACTGATAAACAACGCACAGTCAAAACTACTGGTCGTAGAAAGCTGAAATTTGGCATGTAGGTTTCTTGGGGAGTGAAGGTGAGCACTAAGAGAGGATTTCTCGAAATTCTTACGGGAACGGGAAAAAAAGGGATATGCGCGTACGAAGTTGCGGGCAAAAGCTAGTAGGTACCTAGATAATAAAAGATGATACCTACTTTGGTAAAAATAGCGAGCGGAGCGAGGCGAACTCGAAGATGTTTGCACTCCATCTCACAGGTTTTGAGTTTTATTTTTCTTTTAAACATTTCCAAAATAATATACCTAGTTGTAGTTTTACAAGCGAAGCGAGCTCAACAATTTTAGCACCTCGCCTCGGATTTATTTAGTCGCCAAAGAGAGCGTGGCAAGCTCGATAATTTAAGTAGGTAGCTTCCAAAGACAAGCTTAAAAAATATGGTTTTGCCTGGGTTTACCCTGCAAACATTGACAGGAAAGGAACCCGCGAGTAAAATGAATTTAAATATATTTTTAACGTACGTTAAAATTTATTTAGGTATGTAAGTACTTACTTATTTTTAATCCATGGAGGACTCACAGCTTATAAAATACTTAAATAAAACAAGGAAACCATATACTTATATACCTAGTCACAACAAAACTAGTTTACAAACACAAAAAAGTTATTAAAATGAAAGCTACTGCCAGTGTTGGGCGTAATTAATTTACTTTTGTAATTTAATTACCAAATTAATGAAAAGTAATTGAATTACTTTAATTAAAATTACATGTAATTGAAATTACTGTTATTCAATTACATAAGTCACAAGTAATTCTAATTACATTAATTTGTAATTCAAATTACCCAATTACTTTTTACGGGGTAATATTGCGGGTAACATACAAAACCACCTAAATTGTGCGGTTGTTCGCTTGCTGCGCGCATGCAGCACAACACGCGTACAAATAGCATTGGATAGAACGAGACTATCAGAGGAAAACTTTAAATACTGCAACGCTTTGGCAGCCCAATACCTAGAAAGCGTCAATGAGAGATTTCAAGAGATTTTTGATTTGTTTACGTCTAGGGGCAGTAAGGCAGTAATTGCAACTATTTCTTATCCTCGATTTAAGGATAAGTGGCTTACTGTTATTGAGCAGCAGTACCATCGCAGAATAAAAAATATGTTTAAACAACAAATAGCCCTAGAAACTGAAATCCAAGAGGAAACTGCAAGAGAATCTGCGAGCACAAGCTCAAAGAATGATGATGATTCGTATTTTGTTTTCGAAACAGATTCTTCTGAAGGCGAATTGACTGAATCACTCCGTTCGACAAGACCTGAAATTCTTATGTCCAAGTACCTAGCTGATCCGGATAAAGACACTTCAATGCTAAACAGACATCCTGAGATTAAGCAGGTGTTTCTTAAGTATAATACATTAATGCCGTCATCAGGCCCTGTTGAGAGATTATTCTCATATGCTACAATGATTAATTTACCAAAATCTCACAAACTTTCTGATCAAATGTTTGAACAAAGAGTAGTGTTAAAGTCTAATTTAAAGTAAATCACTTTTTTTTTTAAATAAATAAACACATTTGGTGAATCATTCATCGTTTTATTTAACATACTACCTCAACTGTAAAAGGAATTATATACATAAGTAATTGAGTAATTATAAATAACAATTACAATTACTAATTGTAATTGTTAGTTGAATTACTTTTCAAAAATTTCAAGTAATTTGTAATTGAAGTCGCCAATTACAATTTGTAATTGTAATTGTTAATTTGTAGTTAAATACATTTTGCCCAACACTGGATATTAACCAACTTCAAATAGGTAGCAGTAGCCTACTGCTACCTATTTGAAGTTGGTTAATATGAAAATTATGTAGGTACCTAGGTACCTAATATACCTACCTATTATAACATATTTTCCCAACTTGCTTAAGTTTTCGTTTTTTCTGTCATAGGTAAGTACTTGGCGCAAATAAACACTTTTCTTACTTCCTTCCTTTTAATAACATCAATTTTAAAACAGTTTTTCAATAACGTTTTTTTTAAAAACTTACATCATTATCTGCCTAGGCATTTCCCAACTATATTGGGGTCGGCTTCCAGTCAAACCGAATTCTCGGTATGTTAAGATGGTCACCCATCCAGAGACCGACCTTGGCAAGTATTGCTTAACCTTAAATATCGACCCGTGCGGCTGTTATTATTCAGCCATGAGCAAAAGCTAAAAAAAAACTAACAAATTGCAATTTAAAATTACCGCTGTTCAGCTGACGCGCGCCATCTTTTGCTCAATATTAGAACCTTGCTTTTATCTTTTTTTTTCATTTTCGAAACGTATACAAGCTTTTTGTCTTCATACAGCCAGTTGAATATAATTTATAATACCCATCAGCCCTACACTTAGTATTACTGTAAGGTTTCACTCTAAAAAAATACGTGCATTTGTGCATTATTTCAAAAGATTTGAACATTTCTGTGCAAATTGGAAGCCAACAAAATCGATTTCGTGCCAAAGTGCGGGTATTCAAGTCAAGGTTTTCAAGTCACCAAAAAAGTAAAACCATCCGCTCGTTCGCTAGCCGTCTTGTGATTTTTCTCCTTGTTTCTTATTTTCATGAAAAATAACGGAAAATAGAATGTAACAGTAAATTTCTCTCACACAATGGATTTCAATTAGCTCCAAGTATCAGTAATATGTATGTGTATAGGACTCCCTTTACTTCAATTTGTTAATCATGTGTGGCAAATACATCAATAAAAGAATGAAACATACTTACGATTTGTAATAAACTAGAACAGCGGTAAGTAGCGTGAAAAATATTTTAGAATAAATATGTATAGTGTATAGTTTCTCCCGCAAAAGTTGTTATGATTTCATGTTGACCTGCAAAGTTGATTTAGGTTGTAGAAACCAAGTGCCTTTCTAAACTGTCAGTTTGTTTTTAAAACTAAAATTATTTGTTGTAGTTGGGAGATAAATACATTTCTAAAATATCTGTATATGATGGAAAGTTTTTTTATCTACAGTTTACAGGCGATATTTTCTAAATTCTCAATATACTGGCTTCAAATACTTATAGGGCTGTGTTATCTTATCAGACTTGTCAGATATCAATAAGTTTGATGTTAGGTATACTACCTCTTCGCTATTCCTATTTATAAAAATACTTACATATTCTGAGACTTATTATACCTTTATTATTAATATTACTTCTGTTCTAGTGACAATAGCTGAAATTTATGTTTTATTTAAATACAAAACAAAATAAATACAACTTAGGAATTTAAATGTCAAGTCTTAAGTAAAACATGTAGAATATGTACCTAGATAATGAAGATAATATGAGCTGAAAACATTCTTTGTTTTATTTAAGAGAGAAAAAGCATTATCAATATGCAAGTATGTTGTATGTTATTTTGGAAAAGTTTTATGCTCATGCAAGTAATTATTAAATTACATTTTGTTTGTACTACTTAAAAAATAGACTAGCCATAAAAACTGAACCTTAAGTAAAAACTGTTTAAGTCTAGACTTTGTCTTGTGCCATTCAAAGCTGACAGAGTGTGAATCAGTGCATACATTTACAGATTGTCAACAAGATGGAGCACTCAGACTTGGTGTCTGAGATGGCGCAGGTGGAACACCTCACCACACAGGAGAGGCTCCACCTAGCCCGCAGGTAATTATTTTCTTGCACCTATCCTGGTTTATTTGAGGTCTACATACTACATATTTCATATATGTCAAAAGCTGCCATCTCAGAAATCACCCTGAATTAACTGCACTATCCATTCTTTTAATGGATTTTATTATTTAAATAGAATTGGAAAGAAACCCTACAGACTCTTTCATCTAATCTATTAGTTGCAGTGAGTGGCCTCTATGTGTGTCTTGACAGCATTGCATCTACCTAGATTCCTAGAACTTTAAAATCTGTCTTATTATTGATCCAACATGTGAATCCTGTTTCAAAACTTGTTATACTTGAATGATGTTTTAGAGTTGATATTTGACAGAAAAAAATATTTTTTTTAGGAAGACACTATGATCTTTGATTTATTGCACAATATTAAAATTTATTTAATTTATTGTATACCTCCATCATTTCATTAAGTCTCTTATAAAATACTCCAACCTTTGGTATTACAAATGCTCACTCGCTGGAGCTACTAGCATTAACTTGCTTTGAGGAAAATCATATCACATTAACTGTATAATCTTATGCATTAATGAGATATCCAACTACAGGTATAATAAATAGATATCTTTATTATGATTGAACTTAATTATCTCCTCATGAGTGGGGGGGTTACCCAGTTTTGATTGGATTTTAATGCATTGTCTTATCCCTCTTGTGAAGTTTGTGATTTATTCTAAATTAATTAGAAAATGTTTGTACACCTAATGGTTTTATTTATGCGAAAGTGTGTATGTTGTTGTGTTTTTCCTTCACGCAGGTATGAAATAGTTCTCCATAAGAATCTACCTTTCCGAATGGACAGTAGAGTCACTTTATTAATGTAATATTATTATTTTACTGAACTGTAAATGCTGACATTCAAAAGTGCCGTTTAATGGCCTAATTGAAATAAACGTTTTGGCTTTGACTTTGACATCAATAATATTTTTGACATAGAGATAGAGATTTTTATATGGGCCGGAGAGTGACATCCAGTGGGATATAGGCCACTACTACTAGGCCAAAGAAAGAGCCAGCAATTAAGTAAAAAATAAGATACCTCAATAAAACCATGAAAAAGGATCTTGTTGGTTACAAGTTAATAACATACATTAACATTTCTTACATGCCTTATTAATGAAATATTGACTGAACTAGCTCTTAAATTAAATATTGTTAAACACTGCACAAAGAGGTTACTAAAAACAGCATAAAATATAGTAGCAAGTTTCATGCTTTTCCAATAAAAACTTTATAATGTTAAAGAATTAATGTCAAGTGCTGTACAGACGACATGAAAGTAGCATTAATGTGGTAGAAAGCATTTGTTGTGTTCATAGCATGTGTTCCAAGACTTTTATAGATATTGAATAGGTATCAGAAATTACATATGCCCTTGAATTTTGTATTATATGAACTTAAAAGTCAATAATTATTTACCTAAATCATAAATAAATTGTTTAAAGTGGTACAGATTATAATACTATTTATGATAATTACATATATCACAATTTGAATGTAGTTGTGACTAATATAATCTTGATAAATGTGATTAAAATAAGTAGCATTAACATTATTTTATATGTACATTTGAATAAAAACAGTAATATAATATTGATAGAAATATATCTATTATTTTTTTTTTTTATCTTGGAAGTTGCCAGTCACTGATAAAAGTTGATGTATGGATTGAGCTAGGCTGATGGGTTTGTACACATATTGTTTAATAGATTATTGTGATATTGAGGCGTCAGATAGAATGATTCTGAGTGGTATTTATATCCATCTGGATGGGACTATTTAGAACACACGCAATAAAGATATACTTTCCCTTTTTTACTTTCGAAAGCACTTAATGAATAAAAAGCAACTGAATACTATGAGCTTTCATCAGATGAATTTCTTGAAAACCTATCATGTTGTTCAAGCATTTCTTAATTAACTAACAGACCCGTAAATCATAAGTACACTTATATGGTTAGAGACACTAAAATTAACAATGAGTCTAAGAGAAGGCATACAAATATTGGAAAGTGTGCATTAAAATTGACTTCACGGAGCGTTTCTTGACTTTCTTTTCCATTATGCGGAAACAGTAAGCATAATATTCTGAATTTTATTTGAAAAACTAACAAATTTAGATTTTTTTATTAACGTGCCTACTCCCTTTTGTATCAATATTTTTCAATACTCGATAATTTTGTTCACAATTCCTTTTTAACAGATAATAAGAAATTGAAAGCTATTGTAGGTTTTAGGTGATGTTGTATGGCAACAAACAGACTCAGTATTATTGTTGTATGTGTGTACAATCTTTAGCACATATCAGCCGATAGGTGCTGTGTATGGATCTGTGTCAACATAAGATATATTATGAGCACACAGTTATGTTTGCCTTTCGTAGGTACATAGTTAATCCTCTACCTGCTGCCGACGTCAGCGAGATTAACGGAGTTAGCTCACGTGTGATAACAGATATCAGAAACGAACGTGCACGGTTACTTCCGATGTTACGGTAATTTAGAAAAAACCGGCCAAGTGCGAGTCGGACTCGCGCATGAAGGGTTTCGTACCGTTATCTATAAAAACGGCAAAAATCATGTCTGTTGTATGAGAGCCTCCTTAAATATTTATTTTATTCTGTTTTTGGCATTTGTTATTATAGCGGCAACAAATACATCATCTGTGATAATTTCAACTGTTTAACTGACGGTTTATGATATACAGTTTGGTGACAGACGGACATACAGACAGACGGACGGACAGCGGAGTCTTAGTAATAGGGTCCCGTTTTACCCTTTGGGTATCGAACCCTAAAAAAGGCGTCTGCTTTTGATACGTTTTTATGACTATCTTTGTGCAGTATCCTCATAAACAGACAGTGATTTATGGCGTTGGCTTCTTTGTTCTAATTTTAATCTTTCTTTATCTTACACCATATGATTCAGAGCAGAATGGCACTAAACTGTCCAAAGTGCTAGCACTGCCAGTCGAGCTTAACGACCAATAACCGGAAACGGACCAAGATAAAGTTTATTAACTTCATTAATGGTAAATTAAAACTGAGGAAGTATTTCATTGCCATTGCTGCACAATATTATGAAACGGATTATAATGTAAAGTGAAACCTTGTTTTCACTTTTTGTGATTGCATGACAGTTTACTGTTAAAATATGAACCCATGTGGGAAAAGGCGTAACGCATAAAATGGATTACGAAAATAAACCACGATATCTAAGCTTGTAGATATCTTACATTGCTATCATTATTTTGAAATAAACAGGCCATGTCAAGATTGAACGTACAACAAAAATAAGACGCAGCGAATAAATATTAAACTCTTTTTGGCTGCTATTACAGTTTTTCCGTTCAGATAGTTATGGCTTGAGTTGAGTTTTATATTTAGGTTAGGAACTCGAATTACTAGCAGCTTAAGGTGGAAGCGCCAGGGTAGAAATTCAAATTTTCTTATGTTTTTTATAATTTGCAAGTCAGTGTCAGGCTGTATGTTGAACAAAATATGATTCGCGATCGTAACGCGTATTTATTTACAGAATTATAATCATTTAAATCATCAATACAACTCTCAGAGTTCATTTAACTCGATTGAATGGTTATTTCATAAAAAAAGTCATTCAATCTAGTTACATGAATGATACAACCTGTATTGATGATTTTAAATTATAACTCAGTAAAGCCATATTTGTTACGGTCGCCAATCGTATTTTATCAACATACAACCTGACACTGACCTGCTAAATGCAAAAAACGTATGAAAATTTAAATTTCGCGGGCTACCCTGGCGCTTTCACCTTAAGCTACCTACATGATTCTCGCAAACAAAAGATTAACTGGGGCCTCTTAATACGAAAAGTCCTTCAGCACATTTACCTTTGCCTTTACGTTATACATATCATAGGTATTTCCTGCCCATCACTTTTATCCTGCATACTTTGTACAACAACAGCTATTACAAAGTCAGTCGACTTACAACAAAAGTTGATTTTTATTTTACTTAAACATGCGCAACATTGAAAAACCCAAGGCATTTCGAAGAATTTTTATTGCTGAATAAAATGTTTGAAAGGAGACTGCCCGTTTATGAATAGACTTACGAAAGATAAACCCAAATTTGAATCAATTTCACACCGATATATTCTGCAAATTACATAATAACAACTGACGATAAATCCATAAAAGCCTACATTGAATTTTGCGTCAAGTGGGCGTCCGGCGCCGCGGAGTTATGGACTCGTGGAGGTCGATCGCTCACCGCTTATGAACAAAACACGACACTGAACCACTTTACAAATTCATACTTACTGAGTGCTAATAACTGACGTGGATAATAATAACTAAATTACACCTGATTTCTGAAATAGACAGACTGTCAAGCTGATGTTAAGTGCTGTCATTGACTGACTGAAATAGCAACAGTCAATCTAATCACACGTCTTGAGTTAGACTGTTTGTTAGGAACATTTTGTGTTGATTAGTCTTTCAGCAATCAGGTCTTGAGACACGTATGTTCTCTCTTGAAGTATCTTCAAATATATAGTTTTGTTGTGTTAACTTATGCATCCTGTTGTTTGGTAAACACTAAACATGTGAGCTGACATTCCGTAAATTTTTTGTTGATGCAATTCTTGTTTATTTCAGACGACGCATGCAGCAGCTCAAACTATGGCAGCAACGAGAGAAGGAGTGGCTGAGGTCGCGCGCCAAACGGGAGAAGAGCAACAAGCGGAGCATATACTTTAGTGATAGCGTGATGTTGCTGGAAGCCGCGGCCAGAAACGATATAGATGAAGGTAAATAACATGCTAAATATCTCTTCATATGGGAGCTTCTTATAGTTCTTCTACATTTCACTTTACATTGACTTAAAAACGAACAAAAATACATACGACTTCCAAAAAGAATTAAAAATTACGATATAAATTTGGTTTATTTCATTTCTGGCCACCGGTTTCCGAAATTGTCATTTTGCACAGTAATTTTTTTGGAAGTCAGTTTTGTTTTTGTAGCAATTTAAGAAGTTCTGTGAATATTAAAACCAGACCCAATATGTAACTTTATTTAATTTTCCGATGGTTCGCTAACCCGTCGAATATCCCATACGCACTAATACTGTTCTTTATTAAGAAGTTCCATTGTTCATCTTAGCGGACATCACCGACGACGTCTTAAGCAGATTATTGATTGATTTTAGCACATTGATCAATTAATATAGGACGAAACTGAAATACCTTTTGAAATAAAAATAAATCGCCCAATTCGGTTGCGAAATGTCGAAGAAATAAGGCAACGTATTTACTTACGTAAATAACTTGCCCTTATTTTGTAAAGGACACTTTATCGCTGCAACGCACGTTCATGACCTTTCTGAAGGACTTCACACATTTATAAAGCCATTGAAATGGTGATAAATGCTTGCATAGGTATCGGTACACTGGCATGAAGCCAAGTCTCACTCGCTCCATGTGAGATATTGACATTATTCCCCATCTGTTTACTTAGGCGGAAAGCTCACCCAAATGTAATTGGAAAAGTTCCCCGTATCCGCGGCTTTTCACCGGCATCCGTGTTATAAATCCTCTCTGTTATCGCTTACCTCGTGGCTAATTTTACAACGTTTAAACATTTTAAACGCATACCAGGTGACAAGCAATTATGTTGTTATCCTCAGTAATTTGTGGTCGTACGGAACTTAAGCCGGGTTTCGCACGCCTGAGTAATGCATGTTTTGAGTCGTACAAGGTTCGCACCTGTGCCGATTACGACATCTTAGCCCTGATAATAACTTACGCCGCAGTGAATGAGAACTTTGTAAAGGTCAGCAAAAGTACCAGTCGTATATTAATCAATTTGTTAAGGTACTTAGGGTGAGTAATTGTCTTGAGGGATTACGTGGCCGCAACGTAACGAATTTCTTGATAATGATAGTGCTATTTTTACCGCAAGCAACTTTAAAAGTACATTTTTACATGCTGGAAACATAATATCTAGAGTTGCAACTGTAGGTATATGATAATAAACATCTGTTCTTGATTGGTCAGGTGACAGCGGAGCAGTTTCATAAATAAAGTCAATAAAAGCGACATTATTGTCGTTATTGCTCGGTCAATTACGCGCTATATGTGCCATAACGAGATTGTTAGTAGAGCCTAATGACTAGAGCACTTGCTTTTATTGTTATTTTAATTTCACTTGTTAGTCAATTACAAACTATTTTTACTATGTTTTCGTCTCATATTACTTAAGACTAGATAATTACGTAGTTGAAGTTCTTGAATCGTTTATGTGATGTCATGTTACTATGACAGCATAATTATTATTATATTATATAATCATGCTACAATAGTATGTTGATGATAATATAATATGTAGCAATTATTTGCAGTAGTACACAGTTGTGATTATTATGTGCAAGTCTTACAACTACTGTCATAGTTATTGCAAAAAATAAATATGCGCGACGAGACAAAATTGTTGCACATTCCTATATGTTAGATCTAGTTCCTTATATCGTTTTGTCAATCGTCTGTCAAAATATCTCGTGAACTTTATAATCAGTTTCTCAGATTTCAATTCTGAAAATAAAGATGAGACAAATAAGTCTCGTTATAATAATTTATCGGTGGAGCTATTATTGTCTTTATTCCAATTCCGAAAAAAAAGAGAAAGACATTAAAAAGAAGATGAGAGAAATCAGTCTCGTTATAATAATTTATTGGTCGCAAGCTACAGGCTTGCGTAGTTTGGGGTCAAAGTAAAAAACGTAATATTTTTGATAATAAACCTTTGTTATAAGTTTATTTCGTATGAAACCAAACAAATCTTCAAATTCCAGTGCGACGGTTACTGTCTCGCGGCGTAACGCCAGATGCGACCAACGAGGATGGTCTTACCGCTCTCCACCAGTGCTGCATCGACAACAACGAGGCTATGATGCGGCTGTTACTCGACCACGGCGCCAACGTCAACGCCGAGGACAGCGAGAAGTGGACCCCCCTCCACGCAGCCGCCACCTGCGGGAACCTCAACCTCGTCCGGATACTCATACAACGTGGCGCCAACCTCCTAGCTGTCAACGGCGACGGGAACATGCCTTACGATATCTGTGAAGAGGAAAGGACGCTGGATGCCATAGAGAGTGAGATGGCGGCTAGAGGAGTCACGCAAAGGCTTATAGATGATACGAGGGCTTCGACTGAAATGAAGATGTTAAGGGATGTGGATGAACTAGTTAAGGGGGGAATGGATTTGGATGAGCCCAGGGATGGCCAGGGGGCCACGCTTGTGAGTGTTATTTTGAAATTGAATACTATATATTTAAGGGTTACACTAGTGAACTACACCGAGGCTCGGTAAAGAACACACTTTGTAACGAAATTTTCTATGAGAGCATAAAATAGGCATCATATGACACCCAACTTTCCGTTGTTTCTGAACACGATGTTCACGTTTTAATTAAATTGAAAGGTGCGTGCCCTGAATATTAACGCATTTATGTGAAAACAAAAAGTCACGCCATGTGTATTAAATAGCAATTACCCTGCCCTTCTTGACTCCATAACAATTACTTTTCAAGGTCATCAAAACAAGCAATTACGTCAATTTGCGGAATAGCATAGTAGTTTTAAAATTGCCTAGTTCTGGTCCCTAGCCGAAACTTTGGCAAGTGCGAATGCTGAGAATCTCGGTTCGATTCCCATGTTCCCATGTTGATCGGGCAGTGTTGTTGAGTTTTTTCTTCGAAAGTTACTTAGAAGCAGCACTGAGCCTGGGACGAGCTCAAACAATGACTACCAATAGGCTTATTTTTGGAACGTCTATAAAAAAACGGATCCCTTGTGTGTCCGTCGGTCACAGTCAATTTGCTCCAAATCTACTCGACCGATATAGTTGAAATATTAAACAAATATGAACGTTTTTGAATCAACGACGGACGCGTCTCGTATTTTTTTTATATTTTTTTTATTTTGAGTCACTATTATACAAATCCTTATTTTTCCGAGTAATTATTAAGTTTAATTTTCAGACAGTAAGTGATGGTTCCACTTGTTCCAGTTACACATAGCGTCGGCGAATGGGTACATAAAGGTGGTGGAGTACCTGCTGGAGCACCGCGCCGCCACCGACGTGGTGGACCATGACATGTGGCAGCCCGTGCACGCCGCCGCCTGCTGGGGACATGTATGTTA
Source organism: Mamestra configurata (assembly GCA_002192655.3). Lineage (NCBI taxonomy): Eukaryota > Metazoa > Arthropoda > Insecta > Lepidoptera > Noctuidae > Mamestra > Mamestra configurata. Next base: position 387,186 of record NDFZ01005268.1, on the reverse strand, counting down.
CAGTTTTTCCTTCATACTCAGTGATGACCGCTTTCCGCATGTGACGCATATTTTCATAACCTGTTAAAGTCACTATATTTTTATTCTTTTTTTGGTAAGCGTCATACTTTGCGCTAATAAACTATTTTTTCTTTCTACAAATCAAAAGTCATTTAAATACATAATATTGATATCTCAGACTTATTCATAAACGTCATTCATGGAAAGAACTGCAAAAATCCATTGACTCGACATCTTGACAGAAGCGTTAAAGTAGCATGAAAATTAGAAGTCACATTGTACACACAAAAATAACCAGCTTATTTAATTCAATGTTATTATTATGATAAAATGTAATGTGTCTTTTTTTTTGTTACAGCTAGAGGTTCTAGAGCTGTTAGTACAATATGGAGCTGATCTCAATGTCAGGAATAAGCACGATGAGACGCCGGCAGGTAAAAACAAGCAAAATTTTACTTACTCTTTTTTGTATCATAATCGGCTAAAGAATAGGGATACAGCACGAAACTGATCACTTTCAATATATCTACTTAGTAAAGATAAAATTGGTTAAATATTTCACTGTGGAGTGTGGGTGCATACTGTACTACATACGCCGAAGGAGCGAATGTTTTTTAAGTTTACGGCAAACAACTTGGTTTTAAATAATAAAAAACTAAATGTATTACTTTTTCTTTATCAAATTTTAAAAGTAGAGAATTAGACATCATATTGTATGGAGAAAAACTGGAGTTCATTAATGAGATTATTTTCCTAGATATATTATTGGATCAGAAATTACAATGGGGGCCTCATATAACATCTCTTGCGGGTCGTCTAAGCTCAGCCGCTAGCTCTAAGCTAGAAAGATAAGACAGTTAATAGACGTAGAAACCGCACGTTTGGGTTACATTAGTTACTTTCACAGTATTATGTCGTACGGTATTTTGATGTGGGGTCGGGCTGCTGACATTGAATCCATATTTATTTTACAAAAGAGAGCTGTCCTTTATAATTTGCGTCGCCGTGATTCTCTTAGGGAAATTTAAAAAAATATTAATATTATGACAGTCCGTTGCCAATTCATTCAAGACAATATTAGGTATGTACGGAAAGATCGACATCTTTTTGGTAAAATTAGTGATAGACATAATTTTAATACTATAAGTAAAAACAAATTAGATCAACCATTTTATAGATTAGCTAAAGTTCACACATCTGTCATGAGGTACTGTGTTAAATGTTACAACAAAATACCTTGTGACATATTAGAACTAAATGAAAGAAAATTTAAAACTTATGTTAAAAGCACACTTTGTAAACAAGCATATTACAAATTAGAAGATTACATTCAGGATAAGAATGCTTGGAAACATGCTGGTCCTGCTCCATAAGACAATCAAGGGTGTAGACAAAATCAAACTGGTCGATTTATGTATTAAATTATATAGATATCGACGGTCCCTATGTACATAAAGACATGTTCTAAACCTCGGCTTTTGACATGTCTTAATGTTTGTAGGGACTGTCGATATACTGTTTCTTTTTGTGTTTTTATTTTTTTGTTAACTCACACACTGTTTAATTAATGGTTCTAATATTTGTAAATTTGTGAGTATCATGTACCGAAATTTATTTAGAAAATGAATAAGTTTACCCCCGCTGGTAATACTTTGTTCCTATAAGTAGCTTACTCTGGGTGCATCGTCCTTACGTCATATTAAATCAATTTTTGTATACCAAATATTGTAAAACAAATATTTGAAAAGAGTAACTATGGTGTTTCTTGTCCGTTCTACTCCATAAGAATCTACCTTTCCGAATGGACAGTAGAGACACTTTATTAATTTTATATCAATGTTTTAACTGTAAATAATGACGTTCAAAAGTGCCGTTTACGGCTTTGAATTTATGATTTTTCAGCGAGTCGAATGGCTCGAGTTATTTTATCAAAATGTATGATACAATCTATTTTACTAGAATGTAGTAAAGATCGCGTTTCATAGCATGGAGTCAGCACATCAGAGGGCTTAGTGCGAGTTTTTTAACGCACTCGATCAGGTTAACGTAAACGTTCGCTTATGACAAATAGTACGGAAAAAAAATTGCCGTTAACGCTAAGGCGATCAAGAACGTTAAAAACTCGCACTAAGGCCACTGTAGTGCCGTGTTTGGCCAAGTAAACTTTTCTTTCCCATCGACACAAAGAAGACGAAGTAGTAGTTGGGTTGGCGATTTTCTTAGTACTTACAAATGTTGTACTAAGGAAATCGATTTTACTACTATGACATAAATAGGCTCTTTCAATGTAAAACTATTGCTACACGCTGATGTTTGTACAACTGGTGAAGTTAAGAGTAGGTTTCATTTGGATACATTATTTGTCTTTCTTTCACAAGAAACATTGCGTTGTACAGATATCTGCGAGGAAGGCGAGCTGCGCGCGCGCATCCTACGACTAGCGGCCGACCAGGAGGAACTACGACGTCACGCCGCCGCCGACCGACTGCGCACCGCGCGCCGGTCCTCCTCCAGCGCCAGCACTAGCCGGTAACTGACACTATCAGTTTAGGGAACGTGCACGGTGTCATCGAGCGTTGCCAATTCGAATCTTTTACATTGTACATTCACGCTTCTCTGCTGCCACACATATACACCAATAGTTCCTACATGCTCACATTGGTTGGATAACGTCCCGGGCGTAGACAGTGCCATCGAGTGGTTAAATGTTTCGATGCTGCATCGAAACTTTTGCCTTATAAATATTCCTTATAATATAGGTTGTATTTATGAGGTAAAAGTTATTTTTAGAGAACTTATAATTCCTGCATCTCCCTATAAAACTACCTCCCTTACAAAATAAGGTCAGCGTTTCGGAAGTTCATTCTCAGGCTATATGGAGCTAATTATGCTGGGTGGGTGGAAAAGAGTAGCAAAAACTGCTACAAGGCTGAGACTCTATAAACAATCTTAACAGAACTACTGTGCCACAAAGTTGTAGACCAGAGCCTGTGAAATATGGATAGTGGGAGGGAGACAGCTATGCGAGACGCATAGCATTTCTCATAACAGACTCATGATGGCATTGGCACGTCACAGTAAGGCCCATGTTCTTATAAACTAAGCCAACCGGCCTCATTTTCCTCAATCAAATTCTGAAAGGTCCACGATTGGCTGGATATGTTTCAATTGGTTAGTTCTTATCCTCATTCATCAATATTTTGAAAGCAGTAGAGTTCCTTGGCGTTTGCTTTTGCTTTTCATTTTTCAATAAGAAAAACTATGTGAATAATATAATAGTTCAGCAACTGCAAACTTTGCCTTTGCGATATACAGGTTTATCTTCTCGAAACATATCAAATACATTTTTTGAGCTAGGTTTAAATCAGTGATACAGAAGTCAGAATTTATGAAGATTTAAATGTTATCCCTTCTCAAAACAGGAAGTCTTTTGTCCTGTAGCGTCACAGTAACAATCTACGATATTATTTCTAAAAATTCTAAGCCAATAAGATCCGTAAAACAGTTCCAAACTCAGCAGGGTCCGGTCGGTGCGGAGGACCTCCCTGCGCGAGAAGCAGCTTACGGCCAAGGCAGACGTGCGCGGCGAGGCCAAGCTGCGGGAGACCTTCGATTCCACCGTCGATGATGACCTGCAGGTTAGTACTACAACTTCATACTTAACAGGTTCTATTTATTTACTCGTTGTGCCCGCAACATCGTTCGCGTGGATGTTGGAAATAAAATTGTCGCACAGATTAAATATGTACATACAGTCTGCAAAACCTGACCCATCTTAGTTAGAATTAAGAAAATAAAAAGGATGTATCCTTTTTATTTTCTATGGTGTACCGGGTACTGACTGTATCACCTCTTCCGTTGAAAATGCCGACCAGCCCTGATATCTCCTTGTACCTCGAATAAAGTTGATTCTTAAGTTTCGTACTACTTCAAATGAATTAATAATACTAACCAGTAAACCAAATTATCAATTTTCCAAAACCAATAAACAAACACCCAAGATTTTTTTTAGGACATAAAATTTAGAAAAGTTCGTTGCTAAATAATATAATACACGGATCGATCTTCTAGGTTAAGCAACGCTTGCCGAGGTCGGTCTATGGATGGTTGACCGTATTAACCTTTGAACGCTAGAGCATAAACGCCGATAAACGCATCGGCGTGCCCCCGACGCCAAGCCGTACTTTTTTGTTTGTCACATAATTGTGACGTTTGGCGTTGCACGTCACGCGCTGGCTTTACATGTATGTATACGTGACAATGGCGAGGTTAACATACCGAGACTCCGTTCTTCGGAAACTAAGTTAAGCCGTTGATCCCGGCTGACATTTGTAGATCTTTAGCAGTCGTTACGGATTGTCAGAAGTCAAAATCTGACACCAGTCTTGCCAAGAAGTACCATGTTACCCAGTTAGTGGATAAAATAGGTATTCAGCTGGATCCAGTTTGACAGACCAATATAAGTATTTTGAAAAAGGCTAGGCAGATGAAGATAAATAGCATAGATAGACACCCGATATAACTGAACAGTTCAACACTTTTCGTCTTGTCTTAGAAGTCGCGATGAGCCTATTATAGCGCATCGCTCATGCCCGCTGTTGCTAAGCCGTTGCGGCCTCCGGGTGGCCCTTGGCAACCCTTGGCCTGTAAATAGGCTGGACCTAATGTTTCCCGTTTTCTGCATAAAGCCGGACATAGGCTTTTTGGACGGGCCACATCGGTGTCTGGTCTGACCGGCTGTTGTTAGGGTTTTCGAATTTTACCTGGCACTTTGATTTTTGTGTCAATGTTGGTTTTGTGTCAAAAAGCCTGGATTAACTTACAATGCTACTTAATATTACATTATCAGTAACACCAGGGCGTTCCTAGCTTGACTTGAAGAGCTGGGTAGGATCGAATGACATATTTGTCCCATCATTTCGCATAATACGCACTTGGACGTGGACATGCATACATCAGCCCGACTAATAACGACTTAATATGTACAAACTAAGTATTATTTAATACCATGAAAATAATAAGTTGTCCGTCTTTTCTTTCCAAATTTTTTACGGCTAAATTGGCTGGTCTCTGCGGCTTTCCAGTTTTGCAACCTGGCAACCCTATACGGGTCTTCAATGTGGCTTAAAGAAAAGCAAATTGCGTTAGCAGACATGGGCGAACGTCATTCTTACGAAAATCTTGATACCGCGATTTATAAAGTGACATCAAATGAACAACGCCATCTATCATGGAGAGACCATAGAGTTGAACTGTCAAAATAATAGTTTATCGTTAGAACTATAAGATAATAAACTATAAGATAGTAAAATGTTCACTTTTCCTTTGATACATATTAACAGTTTCATAAATAAATAATAAACAGACAAACATTCCAAAAATGCTGGAGATGGGTTCTGTTAGTTATCCTTTAACTCCCTGGCAATTATTTTTAATGTAAAAAACGAATCTTCTACAGATTTATTATTTGTCTAGCTGTCCCGGCGAATTTCGTATTGCTTCAGAATTCGTTTTTGTCCGTGTTTTGTTTCTTTCATGTAATTGAGATGGCGTTGCATACAAATTAATGTATGGGAATTTATTTTCATAACTTTTCGTAAATTTTTCCAATAGGCAGAGTCAAAACTAACAATCCGAAGATCTTCAAAATCAGTCCCGCCGTCCTTGAGTTATAAATGGTGTAACTGACCCAACTTTGTTTTATATAAATAGTTTATTGATAGACTTGCGTTTGACCTTAAGTAATCAGGTGCAACTGATGGAAAGCGATAACGTGATCGACGATGGAGCATCCTTGCCTTAAAGTTAACTACTCAGTCTTGACTTGCCATATAGCCATGGTTTTATGGATGAGGAAACAGACTCCGGCGGGGAATTCCACTCCGTAGCTGCAAAACAAAAAAAAACACAGTCTACACAACCGTAGTTACAGCTGATTGCGGGATTAACGGCTTATTAAAATGGACTTTGCAGATAGTGCAATTCGCGAGTCTGCGACATTCATCACTCATTTCATTGTAGCAATATTTAACATTTGCACACAAAGTGCATTCAAAAAGCCTGTAAAGGTATTGAAACGAAGTCGTTTTGATAGTTTCAGGGCGTAATAAGTGCCTCAAAAATGGCATACGTATTATAGCGTTCAAAAAGGATGTGTATAGTGGGGGGGAGATGTATTCACTTAGGGACACGCGCGCAATTCCGTTGTTTTCTACGTTAAACATGTCAAAATTGGAGAGCCCCCTTGTGTCCCGCTAAGTGCCCTCGCTTTAAGCCACAGTTCCAAATTAACGTCGCTGACACGCAGCATAACCTTGAAATACCTTTGTCCTTTCGATCTTTTCCATATTACAGGCATAAAACCTTATTTAATCGAAGTCACGTTAATTTTTGCGCCTTTCTCATTTTTATGACTTTGCAAATTAAAGAAACAATAGGAAATCGTTTTATTTTATCTGCAATAGATTGATTCCATCTCATTATTCTTCTTTGTTATAAATAGAAAATATATAGTTCAACATAGGTGGAAATGATAAAAACTACTCGGGGAAAGTTCATCCTATGTTAGAATATAGGATGAACTTTTACCGACCGATCGTTGTGGTGTCAGAGGTTTAGGTCTGGCACCCTTGGAAGATCACATACCGACTGTCAAGTTTAATCAAAATTGGTTCTGCGGTCTACGCATGAAAATGTAACAAACAAAACAGACAAACAACTGTTTGTCTGTTTTGTTTAATACACATATCATGCGAAAGTTACTACTTACGCATGATATGTGTATGGATTTTATCTAGACAAGAATAGATGTCTCAACATAAATCTCATCAAGAAACATAACATTTACCTAATTAAATACTATTACTTATAAAAACAAACAAATTAACCGTCATCTAGTTCAATCATGTACCGCAATATGTGCCACGCAACATTGAAGAAGTGCTATTAATATTATCATAATGAGTGTAGATCTCGTGCTAAGAACGATTTAAATGGCGACGTCATTGCCCGACCGAATTAATATTCCGCTTTCGACTTTCGCGAAGGAAAAATATGAAAAACTGATTCAAGTGTAAAATAATGAAATACAGACGTGTTGGTTGCACGCACTTGTGTTCCGTACACATAATTATAATTAGTGCTGACAGAATAATGGCCAACTGTTATGTAATTTTGATTCTTCCTGAAGAATTTTCTAACGTATTTCGTTATCACTTCATAGTATTTTAAAAGTGCATCTTGTGGAGAAAAAACTTGAAGATCAAACACATATTTAACAGAAAGTTACGACCGCACGTCGCATGTCCTTCCTTGTAATCAATTAAATACGAGATTAAATTAAATTTGTAGTTTTACACTACAAATTTAACTTGTATACACTACAAATTAAATGACATATCGACGAACGGAACCCAAAACACTCCGGTGGTTAACTGTGAAAGGGAAACTGAGTGGCGACACGACACGCCATGTGTACGCATTGTTAATGCACAGTTTCGCGTATTATTGTGTAACTGCTACCATTTATACAATTAATTATACCTACCAGAACGCCCCGCCCCTAGTCATTCTCATTTCCTACACTATTATGTTAATTGTAAATACATAACGCACACATAATTTTTGAAAACTTATGAAGAACGTATAACAGTGGTCCTCAACCTGTGGTCCGCGAAAGGTTTACAATTTCAATCTTTTCACCTTAATAATGTCATTGATGCAAACAGATATTAAGTTTCTATCAGAAATGTTTTGTTTTCTGCTTTCGATTTCAAAGAATAGTTATGCTACAAGTTCTAAATATCTTTATGATATAAGTTTAATCTTTTAGATTATAGTTTAATTTTTTCATGATTTCTGGTCCCTGCTAGCAACAAAGAAATGAAAGTGGTCCCGTCTCAAACAATGTTTGGGAACCACTGATGTAGGCTACCAATGTTGCAATTAAAATATTTACTGCCTCTATTACCACTATATAGTTGTCACTCCATAACGCCAATGAAATCCTCATAAGTATTGGATGCTGCTTCAAATAAAGAGACCATAATTATGCTAATTAAAAAAACACTACTTGGAAAAACTCAAATACAAAATATTGGCGTTAATACTTACTGCGTTAGTAATAATAGTATCTGATTGAGCTACGAGAATTTCGCATTTCACAAGCAGGAGTTTCCTAGCGTGTTGATGAGTTAACAAAATAATTATTATCATTCATCTAAGCTAAGAACTATATCAAACGCATATAAAACTAGTTATAAAACAACTTGTTGGTTGATAAAAAAACAGTTGCGTTGCGTTACTTGTTATTTTAATATGCGGATGGATTTTGAGGTTATCGCCATTTTGTATCTGCATGTTGCGTAAAGTTACACCTCAGATCGCTCGAGTTTGAAAATTAAAATTACCTTCGGTAATAATTTTTATGACTTTCTGCTTGCAGACTAAAGAGCAAGATCTAAATACTTGAGTACAATGTATTCAGTATGGTATGCGGTCTAAAATAATAATTATGATTTCCCTAAATTTACTACATAAATATGATATAGAACACTAAATAAATGGTGTAAAAATCGCAAAAAAAATGTTGGTAACTAATAAAAAGTCATTCTGAAAATATATTCGTCATAGATCTTTCATAATAAACTTAACTTGCTTAATGTTTAATAAGTAAAGTTAATATTGTGAGATCTTCGTGTAACCAAATCACACATTCCCAAAGACGTATGTGGTTCCTGTTGTGTATGTAGTACAAATTGTTTCTCCACGAAGTGTACAGCTTGGCACTGTATGTGCGTAATTGGCCGCCAATTAGATGGGAAGCAATAATGCACGCTTTTACGTTCATATTAGCAGAAGGTATGTGGCGCAACCAGCTGTACTGGATCTAATCTAGACGTTTCTTCATTGTGCATTGCCTGCTTAAGCTGTATCCGTAATTACTGCATACTGGGTAGTAGTAATCCTGTTAAGTTACATAGTTTCAGGCTATGGTTCAATCCGGCTTAATTAAGTAACTTGTAGTTACTTAAACTAGGGCCAGCTATTATCCGTAAATCATCTCGTAAGGGTGTAAAAAGGGGGGTGGAAAGATGTAAAGGGTAATATATAAAAAAGGGCCTTTAATCATTTAACTTTTCGTTGGAAATAAAGCGTTTACGCTATCACGTTTGTATGGGAGTCCGTCATTATTGAAGGTGAAACCATGAACCTTTGTGTTTAGGTTCTTGATAGTTCAAACGTTTTTGAAAAATGAGTATCTTAAAAATAAAAATGGCTGCCCAAAGTAACTATTCCACGCCGACGAAGTCACGGGCAAAAGCTAGTACCTAATATGTTTAATTCTAACAAGCAGTAAGGAAACCTTTTAATGCCACTCTTCAAAATCGATTTGGATTCAAAGTTCAGAGAGTTCCGACGCGACTTAAAGCGATATTTGTTGTATCTGATTAACTAAACTAATAACCGATATTTTTTACATACTCAAAGGCTTGATAGTGTTGATAAGGTAGTAGACACTGACTCTTTCACTTTCAAATATTCAACACTCAACATTCAAAGGCTAGACGAAATATTTTAGGTATGTCAATTTTATGGCAGCGTCACACATGATTAATTTATCGCACGAACGAATAAGAGATTTAGAACCAAAAAAACTGCAATCATCTCACGCTATCTTAACAAGTAATCGGAAATCGTTTGCAATTATGGTAGAAACTGTATGAGCGTGTTATCAGATTTTTTGTTTTTTTGGCACAACGCTCTATCGAATTTGTACTCTTTCTAAAAATAAGAACTAACGATCGATCTGTGAGACAACTGGAGCCCTACTATGAAGAATTATAACGATCATGATTCCGCTCTAAGAGAGAGACGGAGCTATACATAGCGAATAGCACTATCCCTTTTACATCATCGGAATTAGATGGCATTCATGCTGCTCTTGTCTAGTGTGTGTTCTAGAGACCTATTTTTATCAAAAATAATCCTAACCGAAGGATTTTTTAAGGGACAAATTTAAAATGTGGATAACGTCGTGGGTTACACATAATTTATGTTATTTTGTATTTTTAAACACTTGTATTGTACATTTTTTGTGTAACTGTTTGTTTTCCCAAAGTAAATAAATAATAAAGTCATTATAACACGTCATGGAATGGGACCTTTGCTAGGTAACTGTTCAATTTGCAAACATGGAAAAGAAAACCTTTTAGAATTGTCTTGTGTAATATGTATGGGCTCATCGCTGGTTTAATAAGACAGTAATTTTCATAACTTCTTCATAATAAATCAAACTTGCATCAAGGGCTTTCATTTTACTTTCAATGTAACTCACTAACGTCATAATTTTCGTAAGAATAATGAATTCTTGGTAATGATTAATATTAATTTTACGAGCGTGTTGCGCTAAATGAGATTGCTTTTACAATGTTACTTTTATTGCTGTTTACAAACAGTATTGCTGAATATAAGTTATTTTTATGAAAAATCTGCGCTGTTTCAGCAGAGAACACATCTGCGTCGTGTTATAAAAATACTGAAACATTCCATACTGATGTACTCGTACTAGTCCGTGATTGAACTAAAATAATTGCCTCCAACTGCATCAGACTGCTTGAAAAGTGATTTGTTTGTGACTTTTAAAAGTCGTTTTTTTGCGGCCATGTTATTTATACAAGATTTTTTTTAATGTAGTTATTTCGTACTGTTTATGAGATATAGAACATCACCCTTAAATATGATTGACGCACTTCTGCAACGCCTTGTATAAGATCAGATAGAACATTTATTTCTGAATTAGTTGATATTTCTGTGAAAGTGGTAAGATTTAGCTACGATTTGTCTATCCGAAATAATATCCAGGGATTGTCACCTGTACATCTGGTTGGCCAGTTGTCTCTGCATGGGAAGCTCTCATAAAAATCCATGCATTTTGATGTGACTAATGTTGGTAGAAGTACTTATAAGACCATGTTTTTTCTGAAACCCTACAGCTTGTCGTTTTTTCCTACTATAGCAGTCCATTAACTAGGTCTTCTCTATGTTTCCTGGTTGTGTGTGGGCAAACAATTATCTTTTCCAGTCCAGCCAACATTATATCCATGACACATTAACAGAAAATAGTTGTAATGTCCGCCACGCCTATCGGTATTTACTAAGTGAACGATTTGAACACGGCCCGTTGTTTTTACGTTCCCCGTGTGCCGTACTTTCTCTGCTTTCATCTCGACTTGCCAGTAATTAACTGCTCGAGAATAATTTATTACTTGCATTACAGTTGGACCAAGGCCGTGACGTGGAAGTCTAGTAATTCACTGATATCATCAACTGTGTTTTTGCAAGTTAAACAGACACAAACACAAAAACGCTTCTTTTAAATTAGTGCCTTCATAAAATAATGAATATGTTTAGTATTGCGAATTAAATTAGACATGCAAATGTATTCTCTAGTCGTGCTTTTCAGCCGTTTCCAGACGGAGAATTTTTTTACTTGTACTACTTACACTTTACTTACTTAGATAGAACAGGAATGTGTGCACCTAAAGACACAATATATCCGGCTTGTATATTCAAATCATATTGAAATGAGTTCGAAATATTACCACAGGTACTCACGATGACTTTTTCCTTTTTTAAATGAACTGGTACTCCGAAAAGTTTGACAATTGTTCCTGTAGTTTTGGTTCCAGTACAACATTACATTATTTTAGTTTTGGTATGCAAAATGGCAATCACCTTGTGAACATAGGCGTGTCGTAGGCTTGTCGTGCTAAACACCAATAACACCAGTTCCTGTCCACTTTGATACTTAGTAGAGCGATTGATTTGCACTCGCTTCTCGCTTGTGCACTCTTTATAATGACTTCGTGGAATCTGTTTATTTATAATTATTATTAATGGCTGAAACATTGGTGCTGAACTTTCTACAGCAAGCAAGTTGAACAATTTATAGATAAATCTGGCATTGAGAAATTATTGCTCCAAAATGAGATCCCTCATAGTTGAGCATAACAAAGTTATTATTTTATCGAAGATCCTCAAATGTGTGACAAAAAGAAATACTTACTAGTGTTTTATCTGTCTTCTGAATGTTTACTACAGTGTCATTGTAAGACGCAATCAATCACTGCGTATCGTCTGTTACTGCATCATCAATCAGGCCGCGTTGTCATGACTGGTGGGCAGTGCGCGCAGGCATCCCGTTCCGCTGGACGCATTGATAGACGGCACCCGGCGATTCAGTCAGTTTTCCTGCGATTTCCCTCGCCCGCCGGCCGCGCCGCACGCGCCTTCAGTCCGTCTGCTCAGCGAGCTAACACGCACCGCTCATTGTTCAATATTTTTTTCTTTCGACGATGCATTTTGATATACAAAAATCTTCCTTCGAACTTCAATTCTTCCTTTATGGTGTTTCATAAAGTGTTGACCATTGTTATCTCAAAGGATATTTATTATGTGGTTATGTGATACTATGTGTGTTATGTGCTGTTGACTACGGATTGTTATCATGTCTTTGGATATTATGTTTTTGACAAACGACAATTTGCGCCGTATACGCAAGGAGCCGCAGATCCTAGGGCTTCGTTATCGGGTATGATAATGGTTTTACATTTTAATCTATTTTAATAAAATCCTAAATTCAGACACAGACAGACAAAGCACAGCTGGGCCCAGAAGCTTTAAATTTTGCATAAAAAATCCATTATTCCCTTAACAAAATAAGAAGGTGTGCACTGTGAGGAAGATTGATCAATCAATTCATCCGTAGGGGTTAAAAGTTTGTATGGAAGTTCGGAATTATCGTCTGCGAGGAAACTCATTGGGCACACGACTTGTTTGTTTAAAACTTACAAAACACAATTTGGAATTTTATAGATCTGTATCAGTTATTTCGTTAACGCTACAATGAGCTAAGAATGCTATTCCTTTCTATTTTAATTCTCACTGAAATTCAGCTCCCAGAAACTGCAGTCTGCATTTACTGATTCAGTGCAGTTCGTGTAGTTGCTTGGCGCAAATAAACCATTGTCTATCTTTCTTTAAAATTAAATACATGAAAACTGTTACGGTGTAGATTCTTAAGTTACAGAATTAAACGTTTACATTTAAATATCTATTTATGTTTATTTTTATATCTATGTTCATGTCTAAGACCAAGCTCTGCATTGCAACGTCGATGTCTGTGTCTTCCAAAATGAAATTGCAGAAATAATGTTGTAATTTATCAGAATTGGACATTATTAATTGTTTATTTTATGGAATCGCCGAAAATGAAGCAATCAGGTCTCAGTTTTTGCAATTTAGGCATTTAAGTTTTATTAAAACTGCAATTAATTATGTTATAACCAGAGATCGGACAATCATTATGCAATCCCGGGATTTTATCCTTACTAATATTATAAATTCGAAAGTAACTTTGTCCGTCTGTTCCTTTTAACGTCTTAACGGCTGAAGGGAATTGGATAAAACTTGGCACACTAGGCTTTTGGTCCCGGGATCCGGGAACTGGTTCCCTTGAGATGAGTTCTAACTTTCACGCGGGTGAAACCGCTGGCAAAGTTAGTTTTTACTAACAACGAAGCCGCCTCCATAATATGTTAGCCTTAAATGAACGTAAGGTTAATATGCATCCGAATATCCGATCTTTAGTTATAACAGTGAGTAAGTACTATCTGCTACATAGTGGCTGAGGCAATTGTAGCGGACTCGATATAAATAAAGCCAGCATGAAGTAGGCTTGAATTTGGTAGGTAGCTACAATAATCAAAAACCATGTTGCAATTCAAATAAGCCAAAAGACAAATTAAGCACAGCTTTGATCACTTTTTGAACGTCAGAAGTAACAAAAGTCCTATCGGTCAGTTCTAATAAACCGGTAATAACTGGTATTCTCTAATTTATAAGTTAGCCATCTGAGTATGTCAGAAAACATGGGAAAAATAACAAATACCTGTACCGACACCGCTGGTTAACCAATGGATGCGGCAGCCGGATAATCATAGCGCCTGGAAAATCTTATAATTACACATTTATCGATCGACAATTTTCTCATTAGTTCTTCCACTTGCTTACGACTGCGAAAGGATGTCCGCTAAGATTTCTTTTATTATGTTGCAGGGCCTATCAAATGGCGTGGAAAATGATCAAAACACGGCGAACCTGCAAGCGCCGGAGCTGTCACACAAGCGGCTATCGAACAGCTCCACCACCTCCAACCAGAGCTACGACTCGACCGTGGAGTACGCCGTGCCCAAGCACTCGTACAGCCAGCGCGGTGGCTCGCTGCGCACCAGTGACGTCAGCGACCTGTCCGACCTCACGCCCTACGGACAGCAGAAGACCTCCAACCCCCTCTTCGGAGTGAACGCCGCATCGCACTACGCGCCCGGCTCCGTGCCCGCCCCGCAACACGAGGCCGTCAACGAACAAAACAAACACTACGAAAGAACGAGCTTACCCAACGGCGTCAGAAAAGCGCCCGAAGGACAGGACAATGACCTTATCAAAAACGAGGACGCGTTAGACGGTAGGAAAGAGGTCATAGTGAGCCCCAACCAGATCGCGATCGCTGAAGGCGGCACCGCGACCTACACCACAGACAATAATGGTAAAATCAATGTTCATGTCACCGTCATGATTAACGCAGGTAATTATATGCATCCTTACGAACTCAAATTGACCGTAACAAGCACATCTAATATTCATACGTAATATATAGCACAGTTTATAACATTTGATTGTAAAGTTAATCTAACAGTTTTGCACAGTGATGGTATAAATATAAAGAAGGTTGGGACTGTGTGCCGGTTTCCAGAATTGATTCACTCTCGAGGATGCATATGAGGCAAGCAGGCTCTCATTGTAGTTGCATGCTGTTAGCGTGTGGTTCATTGTTCCTTTTGTTGTGCTAGTCGTTATTGGGATCTGTTTTAATTTAGTTGATGTCAATTTGTTCGAGTGCACGTATATTTTATAAAGCTGTCACTATTTATTGTTCTGTAACCTATCTGTTCTGTTCAATGCACTTTTTCTTTTCGAAATCTTTCTGTTACGGTTGTTTTTACGTCACATTATTTTACGTAATTTTTAGAAATGCTATAATGAAGAAGATAAGCATTTATTGTTTACTAACAATTTAATTAAAGTAACGCACCGCAATTTTGGTTAAAAAACAAAGTTTTGAGAAATATTCCATGTAATAGCTATGCTTATCTCATCAATTTTAATGTTTCGTAGCGAGATTAATATTTAGCTTAGTGGGATAGTAATCAGTAGCGCGTGTTCCAGGAACTCTCGCAGATTTAAAAAAGCAGCGATCTCAGATAAGAACGAACGGCAGCCCGGTGGAGAGCAGCCTGGCGTCCACCAACAACCACAGCCTGAACTCGCTGGCGGAGGTGAAGGACATGCCGGTGCAGCTCAACCCGCTGTCGCTGTCGCCCAGCGCCGGCGCCGTGCCGCGCTTCTCGGGCAACACCAGCGACGTGGTGGGCGACACGCGCTCGCGCAGGTGCTGCATCATCATGTAGACCTATGGACTTGATTGGCTAGGATGGCAGCTGAGCGCGTGTAGAAATGTGATGGTAAGCGTACAAGTCTGATTGTCATTCCAAAATAATTTTTGAACGGCTTTTGGACCAGTCGGACGATTGACTTTTTACGGTCAGCTATTGCCTAAGAATTTGTGATTTTGGCTCTGAACAATTATTAGAAGAGAAGAATATTGTTTTTTTTTTTTGTTTGCCGCGACTGAACTGTTGATTTTGCCCGTCAAAAAGTCAATCGACAGATCGGTGGTCTGGTAGAGAAAATAATAACGTAATATATTGAACGTTGCCGATAGAGTATTGCCATGTTTGCTCACAAAGCAAGGGCTTGCCAATGGCTGGAAAACAGTGTGATAGATATATAAGAGCTCAACAACTATTGTATTTTAGTGTTAAGGAAACTATGCGGTTGCTAATATTTTAGTATTAGAATGAATCCTATATTGCAGTTATTGTCATATATTTAAGTATTGTATTATAATAGTTCTTGTCCATATATTTCCTGAACATTCCATTATTCGATTATATTTTGTTGAAATATTTTATTTTATTGTAAATAATTTAATTTCATTGTAAATTTGAATGTTACAGTATTCTTCGAGTGAGAATGTTTCCAATTATTTTTTAATGTTACATAAAATGCATAATAGGCATTTTGAACGGAACAAACCATGAATCGCAATAATACATAATAATCGTATCGATTGTTCGGAAGTGCCTCAAGTATTGCTCTAGAATGCTGATCTATGTGAAACATAGTATAATTTAATTCTAAATACGATTTATTTAATACAAAACTAATAAATTATTTTTAATAATATTAAGTAAATTATATATACTTTACGAGATGGAAGTGAAACCTTATTTAATCTTGTAGTACAGGTGGAGTGTTGATTATATCCTAACTGAACATAGCTGCGATAACTGCCTTAGTTTCATCGGACCACTCTATGGCAATAAACTAATATCACTAGATTTATAACAGAGATAAACTTAGTGCTTAACATGGGTATACTTTTATATACGTATCTTATCTATTTTAACTTCTATAATTATGCCATAATAATATGCAAGAATAAATTCAATCGTAGTTATCTTTGAATATTAGATTGAAATCTTTACAAAATTCTAACAGCTAAAACTTATTGGAACTTGGTGTTCTTGACTTGTCTGCTGACGAGACATATTTATTCTTTTATTTTCGTACTAACTTTTTATAAAAATTGGGGAGTTTCAAATTCAATATTGACCTAAAGACTGGATTTGTTATGTAGGTTTTACATTTATTAGTAGTATACAGCCGACCGCATGTGCCATTACAATCGAATGAGTAAATTCAGTGAGGTTCTTAATTTACGTTTTTAGGTGCATGTCTCAAGATTATTTTTATAACAGAGCTCAAGTTATTTTTCGTAATACAATGGTTAAATCGGGAAAACAATCATGGGCAACTTTACTATTCCAAACTATTTATTACAAAACCAACACTTTTGTTATTGTGTTGAAACTATTGCCCTTCTATGGTATGTCATTACCACCGAATAAGTTGAACTTAATAAAATAAAATTTAAAATGAATGGTAACAATATTCAAAACTGCTTTCATTGATAGTTGGTCACATTTCTGTAGTAACAAATCGACAATTTATTCCGCTATTTTGTAGTGGCACATGTTCGTGGGTGTTGCGTTTAAATTCAAAATACAGCTGACTGTTGACAGAGCGAGGGGGCCACGGCATGCGTGCTGGTAGTTTGTTTCAACATCCGTATGCTACAGTGATGCACGGACTACTCTAAAGATGGTCGCCACTTCCATAGAATAAGAAAACCGTATAGAAGCGAAATTATGTAATTTCTTTTATTTTTAATACTGTCAATAATCGATCGCAGAGCGCATAACATGCCCTGCCCACAGTCCTGAATTTTTTAAACGTATATTACACCCGAAACTATAGTGAGATGAGAATTAGTAGTTTCACTTCTATGCATTTTTATTCTATGTCACCGCCTTATTTTCATATTTAGTATTGGATACTAGGCTCGTTGTAATCAAACTTGATAACAATCGACACATAGTAAATCGGTGAAATATCGTGCCGGTTGTCGATACTGAATATGTCTATATCATCATTCACCTGGAAGTTCGGGCTACCAGGTGATCCTATCATTCTAAGGCGATATAATCTCGTATAAACAGCACTGTATCACATGTAACACACGAATGTTTTGAACGTCGAGTGCCTTTTTCTTCTTCATTATAGCTAAATACTCAATTTGTGCCAATATTTTTATATTTTTAAATTGCAAGCACAAGTTACTTTTAGATAAAATATTCTAATACTTTGTTACCGCGAATATTATGAGCACGTCCACGTACCTACGTTAGTTGAAAAACATATGATTATAACTGCCACTGGAAAGCAGCTACAAATTATTACTAATATTGAAATGCTGTAAAATGACTTATTTACGCTTTCTAATTAAACTAAAATATTCGTGGTAACACTACGTGTTGATTAGTTTCACCCTTTCTTTAAGTGGTATCCCCCTATTTAAAAAGAAAATCTTTTAGGACTAGAATAATTAGCAACTAACCTGTAGAAAATCTTTGTGGAATTTATGTTCTATAAAAATCCAGTGTTCATTGTCTGTGGTATACTTGTTAGGTGAATGTAGCAGATTGACATTCCGTTGTATATCTTCTTGTTAAATTTTATATTTATACAATGTAATATATTAAGCTTTTGGAGTCGTATTTATCATGTGTAGGCGTCATCATTAGTTCCCATCCAGTAGCAATTCATTCGTCCATATCTTAGTCATTAGTGTAGCTAATTGGTAGATTAATTATATCTTCAGTACTTAAGAAGTACTTAAAGTATATGTACTTTATATGTCACTCGCGGAAATTGTCGTGAATATATCAAATATATTAATAATGTATACTGAAAAAATATTAAAATAGACACAAACAAAGCAATACTGAATGGCCTTATAAGTAAGCACAATACATTTCATTTTTGTTTTGTAACAGTATTATTTTTTAAAGCATTTTACAGGCGGCATTTTGTGATACTTATTAGAATTTGAGAAATTTTTGGCAGAACAAACAAACAAACTTATTATATCATTTTTTTTTTGTATTATAATGTGTTTATCAAATGATTTGTGCTCTGTGTTAGTTATTTTTTCGTAAGTACCTTATCTTTGGGTTGTGAAGGCACCTTGTCTTGCCGAGAACAGTGAATG
Source organism: Mamestra configurata (assembly GCA_002192655.3). NCBI lineage: Eukaryota > Metazoa > Arthropoda > Insecta > Lepidoptera > Noctuidae > Mamestra > Mamestra configurata. Next base: position 368,390 of record NDFZ01005268.1, on the reverse strand, counting down.
GCATACCAAGGATTGAATTAGTAAGTCGTGCTTACATTGTTATAATTTGCCAGCGTTTAGAAACGATTTTTCTTTAATAAAACCGTAATGACTATGTAATAATAATTATTTGAAATTCTGAGGTGTTAGAAAGTCAATACATATAAATTTGAAAAGAATTTAGCTGAAGATTCGACATCGACTTTTCTCAATCACTTGCATCTTGCCGTATTGATATACAAACATTATTCTATTAACTTAAAAATGTTTATAGAAATACGGTCCTTATTAAAAGAGTATTCTGTGTGATTATTCAATGTTTGCAGTAGGAATATGAACAGTGCCTGATGTGTCTTGCCTTAGTAAAGTTTAACTAACTCCTCTGTTAATATCTTATTGTTATTGTCACGTGATCCTATGTACATAATGTTTGTCATATTATACTTTACATATTATGTCTAATAAAACATTGTATAATATGATTGTTTATATCGAGTGGCAGCTGATTCCCACACACCTGTGTATATAACTACCTGTTAGTGTAATTAGTCACTGTTACGCTATTTATATAGTGACGTCACAACTGTTACGTTAATACAAGTGTTCTTCATGTTACTTAGTAGTGTAGTCGACCAGCATCACATTACAAAATGTTGATTTTATACAAATATTCATTGATGTAGGTATCTCAGAACAAAAAATATATATTTCCGCCTAGGTATTTGAATACATTAAAAATAAGTATTTTAATACAAATGCGAAAGGAATTAGTAATTTTTTGAAGACCTAGAAGTAATGTAATGTTTTACATAATAAATTATCAAATTAGTGACCTTGCCATTTCCATCTTGCCTTTGAGAAACTATTTAACAACTAAATCTTATTAAAATTACATGAAAATAAAGTAGTTGTTAACATTGTAAACAGTTAAATTCCTTCTTCGGTCTGTAACACATTTCAAAAGTCATCCTCTCGCCCCAAATTGTCAATTGCCTAAATAAATAGATAGTTTTATCAACTATCTTAAATTCATATCAGAAACCCAATTCTTACAGATTGATAGTGATAAAATTACTCTGATATAATCGTTTATTAAGTACTTATTTATGTACATGTTTATAAAATGGATGTAGCTGGTTTCAATGTGATCGTATTATACTTATTTTTGTGTCGTGTTCAGTGGCGCCTTAGTGCGAGTGTTTCTACGAACTTGTCAATTTGTATTGAAAAAAGAAGTTTCCTGGTATTGTCACCAAACGGCACTTATCCAGTTTCAATAAAAAATGACGTTTACGTTAACGAGATCGTGTACGTACAGACCGTTCACAGTATTTTTTACCTCTTACAGCAACCCACTAGCAACCTTATTGCAATAAGAATAAAGATCCCTATAATTTTGGTAGTGGTGCAAAATCAGAGGTAAAATTACTATGAACGTACTGTATACAAAACTCGCACTAAGCTACAGGCGTTACAAAGTAAAGCCTGTAAAGCTATAGTGTCCCATAAAAAAAAAAAACTGGCGTTTACTAAACAATGGATAATTTCAGATAAACATTCGGAGTTACGGTGACTCTTTGATATTATGTGGCACGGCTGTTTATGGTCTTTATTTTCAAGGTCTTTGTACTTACTTATAAAGCTGGTGAAAGACACTACTGTTCAAAGAATATCATGGGTACTATGTCATTGGCGTCAAATGGTGAGCTGAGTTTTAAATCTTGAAAGTTTCTTTCTGCAGCTATTTTGTATTTGCATTTTGAGCCTGGACTCAGATTAGATTTTCTGACTAACTTAGAAACGATGCTTTTATGTCAGTATTCATGTATTTTGATTCCCACATACGTACATTTGTTAAAAACAGTATTATTTGTTAATCCTGGGACATTCAAGATTGGGACTTGGTCTCGCCATTTTGACTGTAACGTACAATTAAATAATGCAAAGTCAATGCAAGTGTTTTGTTTGTTAAAAAATAAGATGATTTTTGCTCCTTTTTTCTATTTCTTGATGAGGATGATGCGATTCTTTTTCTATGCCCTCTAAACTGTAGTGTAAAATTAAATTGTCTGGAACATTAATAAATCGTTTGTTTAAATCAAATATCATGTTTTATTTCAATACAGAAATCGTCTTTGAGATACCTTGAACTCGAGGCCTTTGCCATTAATTATATTATGTAATAGGTTAGGTCTAAAAAACCCCAATCAAATGAATCATTAATGAACTGCTTGTCAATATGTTTCAATTAAAAATAATTTCTGAAGCTGAAATGTTGATCTTAAGGTGCGCATTTTATAGCAGTTATTTTTAGGAATAAATACAAAATAAAGTGTAAAATCGGTTTTTGGACCCTTGACCTCAGAAAAAAATGTAGAACAAGGTGATATATTAGCAAAAATAATCAGATAATTGGAAGTTTAAAAATTCAGGAGGTTTTGTATTTAAATGAATGGTATTGATTCATCAGGCAGCGGGCAATCCGCCGGGTTCGCGACAGACACGCGGCCGCCGCGCCGCCGGGCAAGGTTACCCAACGTGTACGTCGCGAAACAACCGCACAAGACTTATCACATGAGTTAATTTTTACCAAAACCGCAAATTTTTCACTACTGAGTTCAACATTCATTGTAAAATATATTTAAGAACCGTTATAATATTTGCAGAGGAACCCTAAAGCTGCTGGTGGTGTGGAAAAGCTACGTTTTCATCAAACAAATTTTGCACACGCTGCGACACAGTGTGTTGTTGGAAAACCTCAGGCGGATTGCGGCGGCAAGGTAACATCGTATTGGCTGCGTTAGTGCCAGTGTTCGCCGGACCGCCACAGCTCGCCGACGCGTCGCGGCCTCACTCGTCAGTTAGCGATCTAAATCACGCGGAAATCTAACACAACCTATCAATTTCTTCGAGTAAATATTGTTACTCTTCAGGCTCTCAACAAGTTGCACGTCTAGCCCACTGGGTATCTCCTCTTGTGCATGTTGAGATTTATTAAAACTTTTTGCACCATGAAGCCACCGGTTAATGTGAGTATTTTTTGTTTTATTAATAGTAGTTGTTTTAATTTGCATGTGGATTCTTAGCAACTACCAAAAAATTTACGTCGAATGTGTGAATGGATAACTTTTTGTTGCCTAAAATCTGGTCTTTATCATAATTATTATTATGCAATGTTTTCTTTACCATATGTACTTACTTAGGTAATTTATTTTGGACATATTATATCAACAACAACTGAAAATTAATTATTCTATCATTAGCATTATTTAAACAATATATAAAAGTGAAATAGCTACTTGGTCCATTTCTTGAAATCCGGTTGATCGTCACAATAATCATGCTCAACAATGATGATTGTTGCATTGTACTTCAAATAATATCCTAGTACCTAGTACTATGTTTTGGTTTAAAAAACGGGTTATGCTTTAACTATGGGACTTCTCTAAAACTTCTCTCAGTAGTGAGCTTGATTGAATGTAGTAGAATATAGCTCAATATTCTCAAAATAGTATAGCTGATTGTACGGTTTATTGCATCACTTTTCTGATATTTTAACGTTGACTTTCGTTGCTGACCGTACCTGGCAATCATTCATTGATGACAGCTTGTATGCATATGTTAACGGTACAAGTCGAGCAACTACGGAGTTGGTATTCAGGTTTTTACAAAGTAATGAACCTTCGATCAGGTTCGAATTCAGTGTAATCATGGAAGTTTCTGCTCACATGAATGGTAATTGCTGTCGATGAGACAGTGACCCCGAATTACAAGGCATTTAGATCTGTATCCCCAAAGGAGTCCCTAGCTGATATCTTTAATAACATTTATTTCTTAGAAATTGCCCTCTATTAGATTATACTTTGAACCAATTAGACTGGTTATATGTTATACTTACATTTCTTTTGACTGGGTTTTATTTATGGGCTTCTTTGTGTCCTCTTGTTTGGAAATTAATTTCAGCGATTCTTACAAGAGAAAGTTTCTCGTCCATCCTTTATCGTTTTATAGGGATGTAGATAAATCTAACACAGCATAAAATAGACCATAAAAGTTACAATATATGTGTATGAAGTATGTATGTTTGTACAGAAACATAGAGAACTGTTCAAAACAGCGGAAGATGTATGTTCACGAAGTCGGCGTGACCAATTCAGGCTGGTACTAGACGTGATGCCCCGGTGTGCTAAATATAAAAAAAACTGTGTAGCTATGTGTGTGCGTATATTTAATAAATTACCAAATACGTTTAAAAGTCTTAATTACAGACTTTTTAAAATTAAATTGTATAACTGGCTGAATGACAATAGTTTCTATAGTGTTAAAGAATTTCTTGAACATAAACTGTAATGTTGATACCATAATTTTGCATGCTTTAATATTAAGCAAAACATGTTTGGACTCAATTTGTATTGTAACATCTTTTAATACCGTGTTTTCTGCAAATAAATATTATTATTATNTATATAAAACGAGGCGTGCCCCAAGGTAGCATATTAGGGCCCATCTTATTTCTCCTCTACATAAATGATATTGTTAATGTGACTAAGCACAAATGCTTTCTTTATGCTGATGACATTTCTATAATTGTAACTGCTGACAAAAAATATAAATCGATTACTGACCATGAAATTGACATAAATAAAACAATTGCTGACTTAATTAATTGGTTAAATATAAATAATTTATCTATTAATCTTGACAAATCTGTATATATACAATTTAACAAATATTATAATAATAAATTCAATATTAAGATGGATATACAAAAAATTTACCAGGTGACAAAAACTAAGTTTTTAGGTGTAGTAATAGATGAGCATTTGGACTGGAAGGAACAGGTTGAGCATGTATGTAGCAAAGTGAATAAATTTGTATATGCCCTTAGAAAGATTAAGAAAATAACAAATATAAAAACAGCTGTAATGTCATATCGAGCGTATGTGGAGTCCTCGTTGCGGTATGGAATAATAAAATGGGGAAATAGTACCGACTCTAATAGAGCATTTGTCGCTCAAAAGAAATGTATACGAGCCATACACGGGATTCCATCAGATGAATCATGTAAACCAATATTTAAAAGGCTTGGTTTGCTACCATTGCCTTCAATATATGTGTATGAAGTATGTATGTTTGTACAGAAACATAGAGAACTGTTCAAAACAGCGGAAGATGTATGTTCACGAAGTCGGCGTGACCAATTCAGGCTGGTACTAGACGTGATGCCCCGGTGTGCTAAATATAAAAAAAACTGTGTAGCTATGTGTGTGCGTATATTTAATAAATTACCAAATACGTTTAAAAGTCTTAATTACAGACTTTTTAAAATTAAATTGTATAACTGGCTGAATGACAATAGTTTCTATAGTGTTAAAGAATTTCTTGAACATAAACTGTAATGTTGATACCATAATTTTGCATGCTTTAATATTAAGCAAAACATGTTTGGACTCAATTTGTATTGTAACATCTTTTAATACCGTGTTTTCTGCAAATAAATATTATTATTATTATTATTATTATTAGAAAATAAAGATGAAGAAAACATTACATGGGTGACACAATGGGCGGCCTTATACCTACATACTTAGAAATATGTTTCTGTAGGGAGTCATTCGCAATAAATTGCAAACAGGCGCCATTCACAGATATATGGGTGCAATCACATTCCAAAGGCCTTCAAGTCTTCTAGGTAAAAACTAGGGAGTGTGCAATTTTTCTTCACATCATATCAGTATATGGATCAGTAGGTATATCCCGTGACCTCTTTAAAAATCCATCGGGAGACTAAAGGGGTCTCAACTAAGCCTCGCTTAGCACAGCATCACGTGATCACTGTGCCACTGTCTTTCCTGGGGTCACTCGGTGGGCCGCTAGTGTCCCCACTCTGAGCACCCGCGTCTCACCTGCTTTTAAATGGGGGTAATCACCTATACTTACTTAATTACTTAATAATAGTATAAATGCGAAAGTTTGGATGTTTGGATGGATGGATGGATGTTTGTTACTCAATTAGGGTTCTTTTTTTAACGAAGAATTGGCTACTCTCCCAATTTTTTAAGTTTAAGATATCGTGGAATCGCTTTTACAAAAAAATACAACATCAGTCAGGCAAAGGTTCGCGGCAGCTCTTTCAAGAAGATCATTTTCACATCAGCCTTCGTCGTTCTTTCTCGGAACGAAACTTGTCCCTTCCCATACTCATTCAACAAGTCCATACTACTGATTGTACCGCTAATTGGTAAGAGTTTATCGCTTCGTATTGACTGATCTCACCCACGCGGCGCTAATTAATAAACAATTACGTTGTTCTTGAGGGGTCCATTGATAACACTCACTGCGCAGTTATTCTATTGTTTTTGAATGGTTATCTTTGTTGATGGCGACCTTTTGACTGTTGATAACATTTTTGAATCAACTTGGACTAAGATCTCGGAGCTGCCAGACTTCACTTCTTTTCTTACTCACAAAATGTGTGGGATAGAGTAGTGTTAGTATTTTTAACATTCGCATACCTGCTAGCTTGGGGCGACGGCCGATTTCCAGGTACCCGGTGCTAAAGCCATTAAATCACTTTTTTTTAAGTCTGGCAGCTGATTTTTATGTAGGTACCTATGTCTTACAGAATATTGTTAAAGAATTCGTATTAAATATTTTTTTAACGACCGACTAGTCATTGTAATAGTCTAAGAGCTGAGTGAGATCCTATTCACAAGGCTGAAATTAGGGCATAGTTTATTTGCTAGGTGCAAATAACGAAAGCTAAAGTTTTCTAGGATTTGGGAGGATACAAAACTGCCTCCTTGACTACTGAATGAAATACCATATTTAAATCACAAAAGAAATTGGCCGCCGGCCCGAGCTAGCAGGTACCATCTATGCGTATGTTACACGTAAATACTAATACTACTCTACCCAACATATTTTGTTTGTTGAGAAAATAAGTGAGGTCTGGGGACTGGGATCTCAGTCTAACTGCTCCATGTTGTTAAGACATTTCGAAATCTTTGTTTGGTCTTTGTTGATTTTCGTTGTATTTTTGGGGATAGCAGGGTTTTTTAATTTCAATTATAAAGGCTTCTTCGCTGTAACCTAAGGCACCCTGATCATGACCCAAATTCTCATGGCAAAACCAATCAATCTGATCAATCAATCAAGCCTTTTTCTTAACTGTATTGAATTCAGCTTCCAGACAAACCGGTTACGGCTAAATAGGTACATAACAGTATTTCACATGGAACGTCTACCTATCTGACTTTCACAAGCCAGTAACTGGAAAACACGATACCCCTTTTCAAAACTGGCAAAATATGACCGTAGGTACAGCAATTTTTTTTTTGACAGGTAATGTCACCCATGCCTCCTGAATGTTCTGAATAACACGCATAAATTATCGTTTCTACATTGTCGCCTTTAGATAAATACTAAGGTTTATTCATTGATTAGACAACAATCATTCTTTCATCTATTTTTTTCAAAAATATCTTAGGACTTATTCTTCATCCTTGATACCAATTTTTTGGAGGTGTAATTCTTCTACAATACAACTCGTATATTCTGTTGTTAACTCATTAAGTAATGAAACAATTTTTTTTTTAAAAGGCTGGTAATTTAACATCTCACCTCCATCTCAGTAATCCTACTTTTTAGTCACATCACCCTTCACCGTTCTTAACTAATCAATTCTCACTTCCCCAGGCCGCTCTGCTGCACGATGTGGACATCCCGACGAAGAAGGCCACGTTTGGCATGGGCTGCTTCTGGTCCAACGACTCATTGTTTGGCGTCACCCCCGGAGTCATCAGAACACGCGTCGGCTACTCCGGCGGTACTACTAAGAACCCTCATTATAGGAGCATGTGAGTATATTTTGCAGTTCTGCAATAACTTTTGTTTGAATGTACTATCCACGAACTTCCGGGATGTTTTTTTTTTTTAAATTGGACACTGGGTTCGAACAAATTGAAAGTCAAGACCGTTATCCTGAAATGTGGGGGTACACACTTATTTGAACAATTTGTAGTTCCTCTGTCTGTCTGATCATGTTATTTTGCACTGTTATAGGTACCCACTCTGAACACTGCATTTTTGCCAATAATCTCCAAATTCGCTTTAACGCCATTCGTGATTAAATCCAATGCCATCACTAATCGACGGTCAACCAACGTTCCCTCATAAGGACACTATTGTTCATTGTCCTTCCTGATTCAAATCATCCGACTGTCAGCCGTTACACATGCAATATGCGACAACTCAAGGTCTTATCTAAGTTGTTTCAGAGCAGATTTCCTCTTCATGTTTTAGTGTTCTAATTCTAGCCGCAATGCACTCACATTGTAAGGTTCTTCTTGCCTGCTTGTCCTAAGTTCATGTGACTTTAGTCTTCGCAATATTTTTTTTTCTATTTTCTAATCTGCTCTTCTCTCCTCTTTCCTTCCTAAAATTCATCTTATTATGGTGATCCATGTGTTTAGCACACTCGGAACTGATTAGATACTTCGACAGCTTACATTGTGAAGTTAACAAAAAACTTGACAATGTAAGCTGTTGAAGTATTATTCCATGGATCCATACATTATATTGTAGTTCAATTCCATTTGCATCTTTCTCTATGGCGTATCCTCTTGAGGGGTATTAAGTGTTAGGGATTATAGTTATTACCTTTGATGCGTTTTATGACTGTTTAATACCTGCAAAGGGTATTAATGGATTAAGTAGTTAAGTATTAAAGTAGCATCAGTGATGATTGTTGAAAGCATTGTATTGCAGTTTAAATATGACTGAACAGCATGAAAGGATTATGATGGAGAGTCATCGGTACTTAGAAAAGTGTATTGTAGTCTTTGAAGTATTGCGGGTTAGTAAGGAAAGTAAACGTGATACTTATTTTATACTACCTACCGCCCGGCTCCGCCCGCTTTAATGAAGATAAGTATCCCAAGTGAACTTACTCCCGAGATGAAAAGTATCCTATGTGTTATCCCAGACTATATCCTCCATTTCATCAAAATCCATTCAGTAGCTTTTGCGTGGAAGAGTAACATACGAGTACCTACAACCATACATACATTCTTACAAACTTTCGCGTTTATAATATTAGTAGGATTCGACCTATTATGGTCATGATTCCAATTCAAAAAGACTCTTTTTATTTGTTGTGTGTGTGTACCTAGCACATCAATTTAAAAGGTGCCGCCTATCAATTTACTTAACTTTCATTAGAATACTGAAGATTGCAATTAAAAACCGTTGCTTCCAAATATTTAAATATTAAATATTATCTGAAATGCTGTTTGTTGGCATTCAATTAAAATTTCTATACTATAAAGATATAGAGTTTCTTTGTTTAGGAAACATCTGGTTCGAGTTGAAAAAATCTTTTAGTATTGGATAGCCCATTTATCGGGGAAGGCTATATAATATCACGCTACGACCAAAAGGAGCGGAGCATTCATGACAAATGTTACGCAGACGAAGTTGCGAGAGTCAGCTAGTACCTAATAAACTAAACCTTGCATATTATTTTGAGATGATAAATGTGAACCAATTTGGCAAAAATATATTATCAGCTGTAATTTATCAAAAATTCAAGGCTGAAGTTAAAAATAAGTGCTATAAATGTAATAATTATGTATCTGGATAAGAGATAACATTCTAAAAAAGACAATAAAAGTGTTAATTGGTTTCTGGAAATCGAGCGAAGGATAACGTGAAGGTTGCCTAGGAAGATTGGGAAACAAAACGTGTTGCCGACTCCAAATACCAAACATGGGACAAGGGCAGGAAGGTGAATGTTAGTTTCGAGGTAATCCTAACATCTGAGTTGCTTAAGGGTTTTATAGAAGCAAATCCTGCCAAGCTGAAGTTTACAGTGACGTTTTTACTATCACCCATAAATAGACAAAGCCGTATTGCGTCTAAAATAACTGAGTTATCTAAACACGTGTGGATACTATTCACTTTTACTATTATCACGATAAATGCACAATACATGCATACAGCGTAAGTAATTTATTACCTACGTAGTTCACTGTTTATATCTCATCGTCATCCGTTCAGTTCACTGATCTTCTTACGTTGTAGATTGTGAGGAACCTGAATATGAGTAGTACGCAGTACTTAAACTACCTATTTACTTGAGCTACATATATATGTACCTAGCTTCAGGGCAAAACCCAGCCATTTCTGCTGCTGATTCTGTGGTCTCAGGATCAGCTCAACTGTTCACACAGTTCACCCCGTCAGGGGTTGATTATGCAATTTTTTTTAGATCTGTTTCAAATATATTTCCTCCCCTAAAACCTTCAACACCCAGCGAAAAGGAGTGATGAAGATTTTTTTATTTTATTTTCTAAAAATCCAAACGTTTATTAGTCTATTTTTTTTTTATCGAAACCATTGATGCCGTTTTTCAACTTCATCGGACCATGCATTTTGCTCCCCAGAGGCCCTACTATAAAGTCTTAAAACGATCATGATTCCGATCTAAGAGAGAGACGGAACTATACACAGTAAATAGCTCTACCCCTGTTACAGCACCGGAATTGGATGGCATTAGCACGTCATAGTATGGCTACAGTTCGCTCAAACCGCACATCATTTCTTTTTTTAGAGCATTTTTATACCCGTCGTAACTTTTAAACGAAAGGTCCGATTTGAATAATTTAAATTGTTATTTACATGCACATAATCAACTTGAATTATCAAACCATTTAAATGGACAGGGATTAATATCATGATACCAAAATCACCATTGTTCCATTGTGGTTTTGATTGAATAATTTGAACAAAAAGCGGTCATTGTGACTTAACCATAGGTAATAGTTAGACATGTACCCTCACGGACTTTTTTGTAGATAATAATTAGTACCTACTTTAATCATATAGTCAATTATTTTATATATCATCAATAGTTTTCTCAGCGCACGCCAAATACTAAAGTTATTAGGCAAAATTTTGCTACTTTGGATTACATTATTGCAATTTTCGTAGGGATCTCAATTTTTTTCGGAAATGAAATATACCCTTTATATTAAGTTACTAATGTAGCTTTCTAATGGCGAAAAAAATTTGAAAATCGGTTTAGTAGTTTTTGAGCCAAATCGTAACAAATAAATCTTTCCTCTTTTTAATATTAGTTTAGACAACCCAAAATCTATCCGAAACTTTAACCAAAGTAAATTGAAACTTGAGACTTTCCGTCTGAAGGACGCTAGCGATCGATATAATGTTTGTTTAAGTCAAAGGTCAAGCATGAAGTAAGTGAAGTTTGTGGACTAAAGGAGTGCGTGTAGAAAAACTAGGTTACTAAAGCAGTTCAACAAGAAAATGGTACTATATATAATAAGAAAGGCTTTTAACCTACTTAAAATTTCGTTTGCAAAACAAATCAGAAACAAAAAAAAACAAAATTTCACACGTATTCGCTATCTACATCAAATATTAGAAATTAAATCGCCTTATCAATACGTGGATGAGTCGCGAAATTCGCATTAACCTTGACAGGCAAGCGTGATAGATAAATCAATAAACTCAACCCACTAAGAATGACTTGCACGGTTAGGTAAGCTAGCAAGTGACAAGTAATTTTGTTTTCCCCCGGCTGTAATAAATATTGTGCAATACGGTAAACTGTAAGACCATAGCTATTGTTTTTTTTTTCGTAATTTTCCTGGGTGTAGGCCATTGTATACCTACACTAGATGAAGAACCATGCATGACGTAAAGAAGCGAATTGTTGAGAACAACTAAAAAAAAGTGACGACAAGCTATGCAAAATTAGATTCGCAGACTGTGTCATGTCTATTTTAAATAACTATCATACCTACTCGATTTTGTTGACTAGACGGTGAGTGCTACCTCAAAATTTAAGAAATCACACTGAAATATTCAAAGAAAATTTTTTAGCACACCAACTGAATGTACCTAGATAGTCACTAATAGTACCTACTTGCCGAAAATGTGTGGTAGAAACAATATGATTTGATCTTTTCACTACTAGGTACCACTCGTGTATACGCAGCAATAAACCAAACAAATAAACGCTTAGGAAAGTAATATTGACATGCTTAGGGTTAGATGTGAATGAGTCTTGAATAAGCTCTTTTCAAATCCCAAATGATTTACTGATCGACCTCAAATTGAACCCAAATAATGAACCATTCCTTATTTACCTACCAACATTTATCTGGGGTCCTAAAAGGACTGCTGTCTCATCTCCCATGAGAGTATCCTGCTCTTGTATTCGCCCATCGATCATGATTGCCTATGCTCAAAAATGACAGTTTAATTTAATATTCCTCGCTTCCTTCCGTTATCACAAGAAGCGTTAGATAGGGTCAATGATAAAATTAAATGCCAAGGGATTATTACGTCACGGCGAGATTATTAAAAAAGTAATTAAATGACAATAATCTGTCTTGTCATTGAATCTACATTTCAAAATGGTGTCCTATAATAGTTGCGCCTAATTTGATGATAACGAGAGTCAAGGTTAGCGGCCCCAGCGCGTGCGCAAGGCCAAGGCGGCTCGCGTCGCGTCAGTCGCGTGTCCACACACTAAACTATAAGCTAATAATATAATGTGCACGTGCGTGAAGATTTTAAGAAGTTTTGCTGAAATGAACTGGCTTGAAACTAAACATGTTTTACACGTGCATAAGAAAAATTAAACGCTTCCGCCCAGTATTATGATAGCTTAGCCAGTAGCCATTATTATAAAAATGAAAGCCTATTAAGCAATACTTAGGTGGATACCCCAGCTACAAGATAATTTTGTCCGTAGCTTCACTCCCGTTTTTTCTCTAAACCTATTAATTTATTCTAGCCTTACATGGAAGACTTAGTCGTAAGGATCAGTAGCTTTTGAACCATAATTGCTTCTGCTGATAGCGTCATCTAGGTATGCAGCTCGTCTCGTGAAGCATGTCCCATGCGCTTGGTCCTTATCCTTGGTCGTCTACCTATATGTCGCCATTACTTCTGAAAGGGAACTGCATAATTATGTTCCCGCTAAAAACATACGACGTGATTGTAAAAAGATGATTTACATAGGTTCCTATCTATCAATAAAGATAAATGAAAGATAAATGAATCAGCATAATAAAGCTTTAAAATAATGACGATGATCATTTCGTTTTCAGCGGCGACCACACAGAGGTGATCGAGCTGGACTTTGACCCAAAAACCGTCACCTACGAAGATCTCCTCGATATGTTCTGGGCAAACCACGAGTATGGACTTACCACCAAGCTAAAGAGACAGGTAATTAACTAATTAATAACATCTTTTTATGGAATGATGAAAATGAACCAGAAATCCTCTACTAATCCACAGACTAAGCCCAGAATAAAGGTAAATGATCAAGACCTGCCCAAACTTACTGTAGGATTGTTTAGCGAATGTTTTCAGACCAGCAGAAATAACTGCTGAAAGAAATGGTATGAAATAATGATAAATGTTTGCAGTTATTCTTCTGAGACTAAAAATATTATCTACTTTAGGTACTTCTGCCTGTCGCGTGATAAGATAACTTGTACCTAGCGTGCTTGTATGAACCAAAACAATGAAAATTTTGACGTAGAGTATACCTACCTAAATAGACCAACGCAATTTACTATTTTAGATTTTTATTTAGAAATAGTTTTTGTTGAAGTAAACAATGACATGAGCCAATGGTGTAGGTGTACCATATTATTATTATTACACTACACGTGTGAGGGCAAACTGTCTGTGTCCAAAATCGTTAATATTATGAGTGAAATCTTGTGTCGACTGATTTATGGATAGATTTCGTTTAAGTAGCTATTTTAATAGATATGCCTAACATAAATATTTTTGGTATTTTAGCCGAAATAAGGAATTCGATGTCTTATTAAAACTAGTGTATGTAGTCATATTCTTCTAACGTTTAAAAAAAAAATAAGCCCTTCACTGCGATCATTACCTAAAACAGGTGCTAAATCCCTTTGTCATGAGCATGACATTAACATTATTTTTTTAAGTATTAAGAATTGAACAACCTTAGGATTCAGCTAAGAAAAAAAAACATTTCACAACAAGCAAAAGTCTACAATAGAATCTCCGCTTTAAATTATTTCCCAATCCAATATCCTAAGACTATTTAGCTACACCTTAAAATGTTGGACAGTTCAGACCATACATTCTTGACCAGGTTTTGAAACAGTTCTCTCCTGCTGCACTATAAAAAATCGCTATTCTGCGTATACCCTTTATTAATGTAGTCTTTTCTTATGCAGTACCAGTCCATGATCTTATACCACGACGAAGAACAACGCTTGGCCGCGGAGGCGTCCTACAAACAGACACAGGAGCGCTGCAAGGAACAGCTGCGCACTGAGATCGCGCCTGCCGGTACCTTCTACCCTGCTGAAGAGTAAGTAGATATCTAATACATGATCAGTAGAGGCAAATTAAGGAAGTTGTAATCTCTCAAAGTGAATTGCCGTAGCTTATTTGGACAGCACTTATACCCAAGGAGGCCGCTGCAAATATGAGAAATCATAATGCAGGATCACAGATTCATTCAACAACTGATCAGTTAATGTCCAATTCGCTGGGGTGCCCCAAATGCTCGCCAATCTGTACCACTGACGATCTGTAGGTACAACACCTGCGATGCCGCAATAAACTTGGCAACCTACTGGACTATAAACTAGAAGTAGGTACCGTCGATACGCAAAATAGGTCTCTGAAACGACTGATCCGATTACGAAAATTCTTTCACTGATGAGCTACACTATGTATCGCTGAGTGTCATTGGCTCCATTTTCATCCCTCAAAGATGCACGGTCGGTATGGGACAGGTGGGAGGAAAAATTCTAGTTTACCTACTCTATACGGCAGCGGAGATGTCATACATACAAAAGCAGTTGCCTCCTGCGTCATAGTAGTTAAATATATAAGAGCGAACTATGTGCCCACCTTGTAACCTACCCTCCATTTACGAAAATGACTGTCTTCCATACAAAATGACGTGCAAAAAATTATTAGTAAGTATCTCATTTTCCCCGGGCGTCGGGAGTCGCAGGGTGATCCCCTGCCACCGTAGGCGCGGGCCTGCGGACGGCGAGCGTTGGATTGCTCGCTGTCCGATCACCACCAGGCCCGGGTCAATGGCGCATTGTGTTTCACGCGCGCCTCAAAGAGATATCAGCATAGAAGACGGGGCCCGCTAGGGCCAGAGCCTGCCAGGGTTGCGGAATTTGTTCGAAAGAGTCACCGCGGCCCTGGAACGCAAAGGGCTTTAGAAGGAACACGCACGGGTTTTAGTCAGTAAGAGTCTGACACGCCCTTCCATGCTGAATGCACGCAGCAAGCTGACCCTAAGATGCAAACTGCGCATCTTCACGACGTGCATACGCCCCATAATGACGTATGCGTGCGCCACTTTCGCGCACGCAAAGTCGCACCATATCCATAGGATGCAAGTAGTTCAAAATCGATTTATCCGAAAGGCCACGGGCGCCCCGTGGTTCATTAGGAATGAACGACTCCACGTGGACCTCAAAATCCCGACAGTGAAGCAGTTCATGAAACGACTGTCGCAGCGTTTCATCGAAACTGCTTCAAAACATCAAAATCCCCTTATCGCATCGGCCACCCGATACACTCCCTCACAGATCAGTAGGACTCGCCGCCCGAGGCATATCCTCGTCGAACCCGATGACCCCATCACCCAGATTCAAGAGAGCCGTAGGGAAACCAGCACTCTTCGAAAACACACACGACACAGACCGCGTTCCGTTTTCCGGCCCCGCCGCCGGGGCCCGTCGCGACGTCCCAGTAATAACCCTCCCCGACCTTTGATTACCGAGCCAGCCCGCGTCGCTGAGCCAGTAGTTTTAAACTCCCCAAATAATGTTACGACCCAGCCTGTCCCTTGCTGTTCCTCCCAAATGACGCCGCTAGCCGAGGTCCTTATCCCACAGGGGATGCCCTAGCGAGCGGTCATTTAGTTTTAGTTTTATTTTAGTTTGTAAGCCCTGGCTGGGAGCCTTAGAGTCATTTAAGGCCACCACAGGATAGTCCGGTTAAGCAGTAACCAGCCTTAGTGTGCTGAACTACGAGAGGTCATCGTAAAAAAAAAAAAAAAAAAACACGCCCTTCCGCTCCACCCAGAGCGGAAGAAGTCATTTGAATATTTTCCATCCTTAAAAAAAAAGGTATCTCATTTCTTTCAAGACAGAAACAAAATGAGATTTATTTTTAAGTATTGCATCGTGATTTCATGTGTCACGTGGATCACTTTGCATTGAGACACGTTTCCTTGAAAACATAAAAATATTTAAACACATGTCATACACTGGCTATAAAAATCTATTGACTTATCTTTTGAACAACAAAGATTAACCTTAATACATTGAATGACAAATGAGTTAGCGCCTACAAAGTTGCCATTCATAGAAACGATAATAGGAACCCGCGGCACCGTACAGATAGTAACGACATAATAAAAATAAGAATGTACCTTGCTAAAGCGATTAGCAACAACCTTAGAATATTTTAACATACGTCTATAATAGCAATGTTGAATACGTTAATAGGTGTCGATTGTTGCAATAATCAGGCCATGGCCACTCCTTGTTAACGTCCGGGCTCAATATGTGCATCGGGACTAATTTCAATTCCGCGCATCGATTTTCCTCTCCATCAAAGCAATCAAGATTGATAATATTGATATTGGCTATTCTATAAATAGATGGTCTTCGATTTTGAGGTCACAGTAAATAGGTACGGTTGGGAATTGTTAAAACCCAGCAAATGTTTCGATAACTTTGTTAGACTATCATGACCATTTAGACATTTTTTTTTTACATTCATAGTTAACCGGTTTGAAGGATTGTACCCTAGTGTTAGGCATAGTCGGGGTCTATCTATATTCTATTCAAATACTAGGCCCACTGGTACCTACTTAAAGCACAGTCAAGTGCTTGAACTTAAGATCATATCAATCAAGCCAATATTCCACATGCGGTCAATATACCTAACAAGAATTGATTCTCTTGCAGCGCAATTGAGTGATCACAAGATACTTGACACGTTTTGAAGCTACTCATTTATATTAATCATTTCTGATTTACACTTGAGTGACGTCTTTGTTAGTGGTCTAGGTATCTCCCGAGTACCAATTCTACCAATTTTAGTAATTTAAGCAATGTTTGCATCCGCATGTCAGTCGCAATCTGTCAAAAAGCCTCAATTGTCATACATTTTTGATGCGAATGCGAACGTTACAAATTACTAAAATGGCCCTTAGATATTTTATTGGAATATGTTTTGGAGGAAGATCAGAAAGATGATTTCCGTTTTCCAGTTGACACCACCACTCATCCTCTCAATGGTATATTCTAATATTATTACCCTTGTATGTACCAAACTGCTAAGTTAACCAGACATTTTTCTCTCCCCACAGCTACCACCAGAAATACAGACTGCAAGGGCACAAGGACCTCTGCCGTAGCCTCGGCTTGGACTCGTCCAAACTACAGACTTCGCACCTAGCAGCCAGGCTGAATGGCTATCTAGTGGGAGTCGGGGGCAGGACACAGTTCGAGCAAGAAGTCCAGGCTCTAGGCTTGAGCGAGAAGCAAGCGGAGTATGTACGAAGGGAGCTGGAACGCAACGAGGGAGGCGGTTTGGCTTGCTAGCTGGATTTTTGTATTTTAAATTGATGTCATTTGACTCGCCCGGTTCCCATGACAACTAAAACTGACTCGCACTTCTACAATAATAACAATCCATCTGCGTCTCCACGGGCATACAACTGTTGAATCGCATCAGTACTGTTGAAGCCCGCTTGAAAACTAGGTGATATCCGTTGCGATTTTTTGTCCTGGGAACTAGGACTTATAGACAGTTATTTCATGCTGAAATGTATTTGCACTTAAAATTATTAGGAAATTCAGAATAGGTTTAATTTTCATTACGCTGCAGGCGGCTGCAATCCGTAAACTTCAAGAAATAATAAGCGTAAAAATGGTTTTCGAATCTATCCCATAGACTAGAACTTTAGGAACATCCTGCAAAAACAAACCAGAAATAAATGAATGATTCCACTATGGTTCATTGGATTGATATTTTTTACTATGTTGACAAAAGTTCAAAGAAGCGATCCTTGTAACAGCACAGCATTTTAAACGTAGTTGTACTTTAGCTTTAAGATTTTAATTAATTAAGAAACATCGTCAGAACCTTTTTATCTCATTATCATTATGCATTGTCCTTAAAATTAATTGTCAAACTATTACTTGCTTTGCCCTCACTTTCATAGTACAGTACTGAGTTTTTACGAAATTAATTAATTAATGTTATCTCATTAATTGGTACACAAATGTATCGCGTATTGTTATGTATGATATTAAGACTATAATAATATGTATTTTCTCACTTTTGGGAGTTTCAATTTACCTACCAAAAACCTTGAATAGTAGATTGGCCGAAATCCTGTCAATCATCACTATCACCACCACCACACCACCATGAAAACTCATTTAAGTAAGTATGATATCAAACATTGCGAAAAGTTAAAAGGAACATTCCAAATTATAAAACAAAGATTGTTTTTACGGAACATTGGATTGTTTTATTTAGTGTAAACAACTTTAAGAATTAATTAAAAATTTAAAAAACCCCGACAAAAACACTTTAAAAAGTAAAAGGGAGACCGTAAATTTTTGTAATTTAATACTTAGTAAGTGGCGGTCCCCCGACACAATGACGCTTGGCCCAAAGAATTATATCTAAGTACTTATATTAAACTAAAAGGATCAATACATTTTATTTTTTACTTTTTAAAGTTAACTTTGTCGGTGTTTTTTTTTAAATTATAATTTATTTAGGTACTTCATTTTTATTTCATGCTTTTTAGGGTTCCATACCCAAAGGGACCTTATTACTAAGATTCCGCTACTAGACCCATTCGTGTCACCAAGCTATATCTCATGAACCGTGATAGTTACGGAAATTGAAATTTTCAGATGTATTTCTGTTGCCGCTATAACAACAAATAATAAAAACCTATACAAGAAACATATTTTTTTCGGCTTATGGTACGGAACCCTTCGTGTGCAAGTCAAACTTATACTTGGCCAGTTCTTTAAACTTTGTTTACCTATTATGTACTAAAAGCTAAATAAAAAATAATTCTTTAGGTCCTAGGTACCAGTCCTCACTCCACTTTCCTCATCAATCTAGGGCATTGATCAGACGAATAATATTAGTATCTATAATAAACATACATACAAATCTTTTTATTTTCATTTCGTTAGTTAATATTCCTCATTCCCTTTTATCATAGTGTACTTTATTCTACTAGTCAAGCCCTTTCATTTTATACCCATATTTAGGGAGTTGTGAAAAAATATGTAATCCGCCATTTTGTGGCGGCTAGAATACTCGCGACTTTCAAACAAAAAAAAAAATCAAAATCGGTTCATCCGTTCGTGAGCTACGATGCCACAGACAGAGACGTCAAACTTATAACACCCCGTCGTTTTTGCGTCGGGGGTTAAAAAAAGTGCCTAGCACTAATGCTAGGCACTTTTTTATACATAGTTATTATAAAAATGAGAGAGAACTACACGAGTCTAAACTCGTGTAGTTCTCTTGGGTCCACTACAACTTACGCGCACATTTCCCTTGGGGAAGATGATCTTATGGTTTTTTAGGTAAATAAGAAAATTGAAAATGAATCATATTTGGCATCATGTATTTTTGCTGTAGCTAACTAAAATACAAAATAGAATTTGTAGCTGCCTAATACCTACCCAGTAAGTAATTTTTGGCAACATTGCAAAATAAGTTTTAAAAAGAATAACTAGGTACCTACATACTTTTATTTAAAAAAAAAAGATCCAACCTTTAAAAGCGTAAATTATGAATTTCCCTTACAATTATAATTTTACTTACTTAAATACAACTCACACATTTTTCAATAATAAGCATTTTTACAGATTTTATCTTGGCTTGCGCCTTTTGCAGTGTTAATAACTTATACTACCAACACTAAACCTGGTTATTTAAGATGGACAAGTAACAAAAATATTTCTACTGAAAGTAGATATCATTTAAAATATAATTGTTTTAAATGATCAAATAGTTTGGGCTCTTCCCATAACTCTAGGCTTCAGCATGGATATGTGATACAAACTTATTTATATTGTCATTATCAATGAACTATCATTTCTTTCTTATTTCTAATGAGTCCAAACTTCACCCCATTATCACATTCATTGTTCATTCACTTTTTTTAAAGCAAACAGCACATCAAGCTACAACAATCTGTCAAATTTATTTAAAAGATTTACAACTTTATCGCCAAAGTATAAGGTTTATTGTTGTTTGGGAAAATTTTACAGTTTCCCGGTAGCTTGATGTGCTAGTGTCTGTACAACTGTGGTCTTTTAAGACTATATAGTCTCTAGACAGTATTCAACCGTATGGTTTGACGCAGCAGATAAGTACCTATCAGCTAATTCCTGCTCACTAACTGTCACTCAAATCACTGTTGTTGACTATTTCACTGTTTCCCGTGCATCTGCTCAGCAGCAAGCCATCCAGCTCATACATGATCTCTTGCCGTTCACTCTCTGAGAACTTTCTTAGCCTTTTCGCCAGTAACCTCGCATATAAGTCACAGTCATCTTCCTCTTTCGGGCTTGGTACACTCTGCCTTTTTTTTAATGCCTGGTTCAACGTGTTGAAAGCATTAGACATTTCTTTGCTGACTTCTTGTAACTCTAGAGGGAGGGAAGATGAATATCGTTTTGCAAGGCGTAGTTTAGGTTTGATATCTTCTTCTTTTTTTTCTGAACTAGAGTCCAGATTGTCATCTTCCTCCTCATCAAAGTCTTCATTGATGTCTAGATCTTCTCTAAATGATGTTGATGCCTGAAAGCAGTAGGTATGCATAAATTTATTTAACGAAATTCAGTTACATTATTTAGAATTTGGAAGGTATAGAGACGTGATGTGGAATGCTGCAACTATAATTCAGCAGATTTCAATAGAAAGTATTTTAGTGAATATTTTCTATTACTATTTCTAGTGTTACTTCAATTTCTTACCATTTATCACACACACATTCAACAAAGAATGTTTTCAAACTAGAATGTAAAATTATATTTTTATTTATATAGAGCTATGAGCTAGACTTCTAGATTAGTAAAAGTGCAAATAAGAGGAATGAAATAATAGGAAAGACTTTGCGGTGCAGCAAGACAAGAAAAGTCAAGAGTTTCATCAGATAACGGTGTGAGTTTCACATTTATATAACATCTTTATCTATATTATTTGTGCTGATATAATGTGATACTGTTTGTTGTCCCAAATAAATAAATAATATTATACCCACATAGGAATCTGAATTCGGCGGTTCATAGATTTCTTTTAAAAATGACTGTAATGGCTTATAGAATATCCAGATAGGTTTGTAGACTTCATCTTGATTGGCTCTTGTAGACTGAAGTATTTTCTTGTAATGTAATCTGAAAGCGGTCATCAGAGTTTCTTTCTTTTTCTTCAGTTCTGCAACTGGTATTCGCATGCCATATTCTAAACGGTTCCATGCTTCTTGCACCTGTGGAAAATTTTATTCTAACTAGACATAATGTTGATTTATTGATGAGAGTTATTTTATTTGCATTTCATGCGCCACTATTTTCAAGATTTTGTTGTTATTTCCTCTACCTGGCGACACTAGCTCTAGGTAGATTTTCCGTGATTAAACAAGAAAGAAAAAACCGTTCCGTCTTCCGTTGGAAGAAACTCGAAAAAGTTTCGAGGTTTTAAATCAAATTGATTAAACCGGCTTGCCGCCACTTCTTGGAATTTCCTTACCTTAGTTCTATCTTTGTAGTGTTCATGTTTTGGGTTCCAAATCAATGTTTCTTTTTTATATAAGTCTATGAATTTGAAAGTTTCTGCGTTCGACCACGACATTGTAGTTATTGCGTGTTTATTAATACTGTTTGCAATCTAGACACGTAAATTTTCGTCAACGGTTATAAACTGGAGAATGGACCATTGTGTAAACACCTCACCAACAATGCATCAACATTTTACTTTAAATACGCACAAAAACCAAACTGTTATTTTCAATTGATCGAACACACTACAGACGATTAAAAGCTACCTAGCTAAAACATTGAACGACTTGAATCAATAATATTTATTTGATTATGTACAGTTACCATGGTGGCCATTGCCAGCAAATAATATCGATCGACCATCTTAGCCCATTGCCCCATTGTCTATTCAGATTGAGATCAGGTTATAATGATACCAGATAACAAAACTTATTATTCCACTAAAAAGGCAAAAACAATACAGACGTTGGCTTTTCAATCAAGCCAATCAAGGTACCAAAGCAATATGAATTTAGTGTGGTACGAAACACACGTTTCAATTTAGCACTTTGGATTAAAGATTTTTTTTTTCTCAAAAAGAACATGTATGGTTCACATAAATTTGAGAAACTTAAAAAATATCTAAAACATAAAACAACCTAGTCGTTCAATCTATCGAGTACATATCTACAGTAATTAATGATGTGTTATGGTTGGTTAGCCAAATAGTAAAATAAATAGATTTTTTTGATGACTTGAGCTTAAGCTCTAAAATTTTAGCATCCCACCTCGGAATATAGGTGTAGATATCGACGGCAGAAACCGGAAATGTCGTATCTCGAAATGTCTTAGAAAAAATGAAAAGTCGCGGCGAATTGTCTAAACTAGTCAATCAATACACAAATCAGTATCTTTTTTGTCGTTGGAAGACGAAATATCCAGACCGAGAGTAGTAAGTAATTCAGGTAATAGGTAATTTTCCGAAAGACGACATTTCCGCTTTCTATCCTCGATGTTGAGATTCTTTAGTTATCATACATTCCGTCATATCATAAACGTTACTAAGGGCGAACTTTTTGATCCGTATTTACCCACGGGTAAAAAATTATGGGCACCAAAATTTTGGTAATTTGAGATTTTTATCAATATTTAGCTTGATTAATGGTCAAATAAATGACTAAGATTATATATATATATATAATTATATATATATATATATATATTAAATAATGTAAGAAACTATTAGTATTAACTGACAATAGGTCGGAAAACGCATTGTAATCAAAATTCGTTGGCCAATGGGAAAATATTCTACGTATCAAAAAACTGCCCTTAGTCGAATTGAACAGAAAACTTGAATAATTGGACGTAAACGCGAGCTGTTGTCGGATAGGTAAGATCCTCTTTATATTATCAATGCAGACGTAAAAGTAATATTGTCAACTTATAAACAGACGCCAGCACATCAAGCTACAACAATCTGTCTAATTCTTTTAGATTTTCAACTTTGTCGCTAAAGTATTAGATTCAAGGTTGATTGTGAAAATTTTACAGTTTCGGGTAGATTGATATGCTGGGGTCTGTACAAAACCTGGACCGTCAAGAATTTTCTGTTAATTATGTAATAGTATTCGTGATTTGTCTATTTTTAGAAGAAAGAAAGAAAAGCTGTTTAGTTACTCGTAGGAAGATATGCGTCGCATCCGTGCAAAACGGCCATCGCTCAGCATAATGCTGAGACTCGTGTGCGAGACAGAACTACAGCTCTCGGACTGCGCCTGGATCATTTACTCCCGTTTCTACGATCTCTCATGCAATTCCGAACTATATAAGTTATCTACTCTCTGCTTTTCTACAACTTTAAAAACAATTATTTTTCCGTAAATTATGGCAGTTTTTACGTTTACCGCTGTGGTAACACAACGATAATAAAAACAATACCATAGACTTAATAAAATGGTGACGTTGACGTTTGGTTCTAGGTTAGTTTACGATCCCGAAAATAGATGGCGCCAATATATGTCGACTGGTAGAAAATGCCTAAGGCATTAAGTCCGCCTTTGTACAGTGTTTTTACTAGTGCATAAAGTTTTAATAAATAAATAAATATACCATTTTTTCTAACGATAACACTATGTCTATGGTTGGGTTCAGACAGTTATTAGTTCACAAAGTCACAACAGGTGGCACTAACTGTTTGTTCAAAATCGTATTTGTTAAGTGGTATATGTACCTAGCTATCATTATTTAGAAAATAAGCAATGATCCGTGAGTTTTAATGTTATGACTTGGTTATGAGTGTTATGATGACTAATGCCACAATTGTAACATTGGGCATTTATGAATCTACATGTCAGACATAATAATTAATTACACACAGGTTACACAGGTATTCAATCGATCATTAGGATCGATTGAATACCTCTTATTCAATCGATCCTAATGATCGATTGAATACCTCTCCTGTGTAACCTATCGCGTAGGGAGTGTAGGAGCGAGCTCCGGAGACGGACAGCAGTTACAGAGAAGGCACCATCATAGCGGCTGGAAGTGTGACGCGGAGTACGAAGGAGAAGAGAAGTGGCAGTGCGACATGGTTTACCTCTCGGGACGATGTACTCAAAGCGTTCACGAAGGTATTTAAGAGAATTAGGATTGTGAGTCTTGTTACTCGAAATATATGATTATGCATTTCAATATAAATTATAAAAAAAAACATTTAAATATATAATAGTAGACCACCGGTAACGCTGAAAATAAATAAAAAATAATTACTTAATAATTATTATTAACATTTTTTGAAGCATGCTTGTTACGAGTTGATAACTCGAAAATAACTTAAGTAGGTAGGTATAACAGGTATTGACTTTTTGATAAGTAGATAATATTATAAAGACACTTCGTGTTCATTTGTTAATCAAATAGCAAGTCACTGGCCTCAGGACGGCCGTCTGCCCAAAACTACCTACGTCGTGAAAAAACTTATTACCCAATCAATGAATTCACGTTCACTTCAACGTGAAATAGATCGGATAGAGCAGCTATACTCAACCTGCGGCCCGCGGGCCGCATGGCATGTGGCCCGCCAATCTTTTCCATGTGGCCCTGTAGCCTAGCACATTATTGATGCTATATTTAGTCAGTGTAGCAATGTGGATATATATCTATACTGTACTGATTAACTGCTTGACGATGTGCTGAGACTATTCCTCACCCACTATTTACGTGAAAAAGTTGGCCTATGTCATATGAAAACGGTCCTCTTGTCACAAATTCATGATACTATTAAAATATGTAGAATTTTATTTTACTGTAAGTTCGGCCCATCATGACAATAGTTGAAGCGCAATGTGGCCCAGAGAGAAAAAAGGTTGAGTACGGCTGGGATAGAGGATGGTGTTGATCAATATACAACATGACTTGGTCATTTATTTAAATTAGACTATATTAAGCACAAACGTTTTTAACATGCATACCTACACATTACATGTTGTTAAAAATACGGAGCTCGTGGCTAAATCGTGCAAAGCAGCCACACCCGCACGGGTCTATCTTCAAGGACGGTAGATATAATACGATAAGGAGCATGGATGGGTGACCATCTTCCTACTTCTTCGTCTTCATAGATGAGCTCTCTCCCCTGTAAATATTCGAAGTGTTATTTTCTACAAGAAGCAGATGTTGCAATTGCAAAAGCTGCGTGTAGTAAATTAACAAACAAGGAATCACAACGTAAAATGGTAATAAACTCTTCAGGAAAAGTTCGTGAAAATTTTATTCTCAAAATAACATTTAAAATGAATTTTCTTTTTTAAACATGACATTAATGATGATGTTAACAAGACTGGCCGTTGTTTTCCATTTCCTTTTTCGTTGATTTATATTAGGCTCCTTAAGCTTAGCAAGCAAATTGGCTTCTGTTTTCATTACTGGGACGCACAGGCCTCCTAGTTTTTGAAATTATAATTTGTGGTACTACCTACCTATGTTGCGGAATTTGTTTGAAAGAGTCACCGCTGCCCTGGAACGCAAAGGGCAGGAGGTACACGTTTGGGTTTTAGTCAGTAAGAGTCTGACACGCCCTTCCGTTTCGCCCAGAGTGGAAGGATTCATTTGAAGATTTCCCATCATTAAAAATAAAGGAACATGTGCATGTCAGTTTTGTGACAATATTATAATGCTTTCAGGGTTTTGTTGGGGCTGCCCCGCTTCTGTAGCGCATCAGGGATGTTTGCGTATTGATGCATATTGATTGCTTTTGTGCATTATGCGTCAAATATGTGCATCGCTGGTGGCGCCGGCTGCGAGCCAGTTCAGGCAGGACTGCAGATAGGCTGGACTGTTGTACAATGAATCGTTGCTCCAGTAGATATGTCGCAGCCAAATAACTTAATCAGCCGTTTAATTGGTTGCCTAACCTTTTTGGAACGAAGTTCTTCATCGCGCGTTGTGAAAGGGGTTAGACGGAAAAAAATCATACGAAAAGTTGTAACGACACTTTTATGATTGTCTTTTGTTTCTTTTATGTTTGAATTTTGATATTTTGGTATTAATTTCGAAATAAAGCGCCAAAATATAAGATACAAATATTTTGATAAAAGTAATTGATTAGACACTAATTTTTCCCGCGGCTCAGCTCCTTTCCTCCTAGGATAGAATATCCTAGGATATTTTGTTGGAATATGATGATTTTACGAAGACAAAAAACAGCCTCTTCATGAATGAGTTTTCTTAATAGGACCTGTATCTACAGTAGAACGGAACAAAGAATTTTACCGTTTATAATAGGTAATTATTAGTATTGACTATTTTGAAAAAAGGAGTCTCGTAACTTATATGTCATTGTAAGTAGGTAGGTACCCAAAAACTTCTCAGGTACACATAATCCAGAATAGAAAGTTGGTATTAATTTCAAATACTACAAACGAAACATTGGAAACAAAAAAAAAAAATTGCATGATATCTGCTCTATTTTATGACCAAACAGTTTTAAAACTATGAAACGTATCGATCAGTTATTTAGCGTAATAGACTTAATTGGCGATCGTTCGAACGCAACAAATTGAAGCTGAAAACAATACAAATATTTTAAAACATTTATATTTTTTTAGTTTTGAAATACTTTTTTTATTTGATTAAATACTAGCTATTTCATGCGGTTTCACTTCTCTATCAAGAAACAGAACAGGGATGGTGTTTTTTTCAAGGATAACAAGTAGGCTACGAGAATTAGTGCTATGAGTTATGACATAGCGATACTGAAGCTTTCAATCTGCAGAAGAGTTGGTAATCCGATGAGTAGTTTAGATATTAAATGATAAATGATATTTATTTGGAACTTCGTTCAATCCGGGTGTCCCTTGACACCTCTCAAGTTTTTTTATTTCACTGCCTCGATTTTTAGTCTACTCTAGTTGACTGCGACAGAAATACTGGCTGGGCTACTGAAGAAATGATTGTCTAATGTGTAAATTTTGTTGTTTTTATTTATTAACACAGTTATAAGTTCATTTATTGTTATTAACACTATGAGTCTCATTGGTTGGAAATAAAGAATTAGGTGTCATTAATTATATGGCTCCATTGGCAAATATTGAGGGCAAGTCAATCACCATTTATAATGACTTCGGTAAATATCGGTGTTCGGCACACCCTTTTCAATAACCGGGTCAGTAGTAGGTACCTGCTCCAATATGTATTAACGAGGCGTTTACGAGGTGGTTTGTAAATACATTAGGTCTTCAGTATACTAACCTCTTTACACAAAATGAGCTGGCTTATTTCAGTCAATAGCGTAAACAATCGATCATGAACAATGGTTTTAGAGACAACTGATTTTTTGCAAAAAAAATAGTGAATCTTTGATTGACGCTGGAAAACAATGAGCAGTCCATATGGGTTTCATCACGAACACAACATGGACATTTGGTAAATAAGATCTACCATCTGTTGCAAACTACGTCATCAACATAAACAACACTGAACGATAATATCTAGCTTTTTCCTTCGGATTTGCTCTCGTGGCTTTCCCCCCAAGTACTTATAATTAATATACTTATGACTCTGAACTCTAGTGCAGCTTTGTATCAGCCAAAGAACTTTATAATTGCTTCTAACTAGGGAAATGAAATGCCATGCCATGAATCATTTCTGGGACAATACGAGGGTTACGAATTCGGTCGTAAGGAAAATATACCTACGGAAATAAATAATTATTTTTGTAAGCTTTACCTTACTTGTTATATTTTAAAAACATCTGTACACTGTCACATTGTATCTATGGTAAAAAAAAACTTACCTTAGGTAGGTAAGTTAGTTTTACATTACTTACAATGCAGTGTAGGTACCTATTTTAAAAATAACACAAAACTTAAGCAAAAATTGAGCACCGCACCTCACCTTCACTTAATATTTAATTAAACTTTGGTGAAAACAAACGTTTAAAGTGTTTGTTAATTCAATAAACATTTGGTAGGTATGAAAACAACATTACTATCATCATTCATCACACATAAAAGTAAAACTTAAAACAAGAATTCAAATCGCTCTCTCTATCTAATAATCTATCTGTTTTACTCATTGATTAAACTCGAATTTTAAAACCAGTTATTTTTACTCAGTGGTAGGCATTCGAAATCCGGAATTATAAAGTGTAATTCCTGGACACGAGACAAAACACGTAATTCCGGGACAGTCCCGGATTTCCCGGCCATCTGGCAACCCTACTTCTAACACAGGTACACAGTAGGTATTTAATTACATAGTCCTGCATAAGCTAATAAAAAAGATCGCTCGCATTGCTGTCAATGGGAAAAGTGCCCAAAACACCGAAGCAGTGCCACGTTGGATGGCAAAGCTGATTCTTTGGCCGAAACAGAGGCCAGCCCTTTGGTCACGTGAAGAGTCGAGGAACTGCTTGCTGATGTCAAAACAAACGCGATGAGCACTCAAACCCCCCAGCGTTTAGTTATCCTCTAGAGTTTCAACCCCAAACGGCTCAAAAATAGAATAACAATAAGGTAATTGCGCCGTTTGAGTTTTTCTAAAAAAAAAACAATCAAAATCTCTTTTTAAAGATTAGTTGAAATTAAGATTAAAAGAACGCGGTTAACTTGAATCTTAAACAATAAGTATTCTTGGTAAGTATTGATGCGGATCGTGACGGTCATACTAATGCCATGACCACTGATTAACAAGTAGAGTACCGTTGGTACTTAGTACATAAACAACGTAGTTTATTGATTTATGCTTTACTAGGTAAGACGCAGTTTTCATCATGTCCTAACTTAGAACTAGAGTAGAGCTAGAATTTGCAATTGCAAGCAGTGGGCACGTTCCTGATTGCCACTGTAATATTGATATTGAGAATGTCTCATGTTTGTTCAAGTTGATATTTTTAATGAAAATTGTGAAGTTGCTTTTAGGTGTAGGTATATACGGTGACAAAGGCGGTCCAGTTTATCTATCCAAACCTAACCAAATACCTATGTCCTGATAATATTGCCATAAACCGGACACAAATACAGACTCTGACCTTTTACTGAGAAATCCCAGATAGTAAGACCCTTCGAAGACTTTTCGACATTTCTCGACCCAGGAATCGAACCCCGAACTTCACACTCAGTAGTAGTGCTACGAGGCAGTAAGTACCCATAAAAAAACTTACTTATAATTAGATATTGATCGATTTCGTAACTCAATACCTACGAGTAGCCGAGTATAGACAAGTGGGTGTATCGATGGCTACTCAAGATAACATAATTTACACAGAATCCATTACAAAGGTACAAGTCCAGGGGAAAAAGGAAAATGTACGAAAATAAATTATACATAATATAGTGTTGTGTACATGAATCCGTTTTATCACCAACATTAACGGTTCTTATGGCTGTATCGTTACAACTAGTTATTCACGATAGCTGAACGTGGGTCATGGATTCTATTCCTAATTGAGACAAAGTAATTTTGGTTTTTTCAATAACATTAATATTATTATCTCCCACGAGCCGCACGCAGTTTGGATTTGTGTTTGGTTTAAAGACTAAATAATATTAGCCGCACGGGTCGATCTTCGAGGTTGAGCAACGCTCGTCTAGGTTGGCCCGAGGATGGGTGACCATTCATTACATCCGTGCCTCGGAAATCACGTCGTCGTTATGGGTACTTCTGTAGAAGCTCGAAAACCTGACACCTGTTTTGCCGAGGGATAACGTGTTACCCAGTTACTGGGTTGCGAAGGTCAGATTGCATCCCCTTAGACTGGAACCCGACTTCAAAATAGTTTGGAGAAGGTGAGGCAGTTTTGATGGTAAAAGGCGTGCCCCATATTGCATGGTACAGACGCCAGCACATCAAGCTAACACAATCTGTCAATTTTTTTTTATTCATTTTCAACTTTATCGCTAAAGCATTAGGTTCAAGGTTGATTGGGAAAATTTGACAGTTTCGGGTAGCTTGCTGTGCTGGCGTCTTAATACAATGCATGGTGCTTGTACAGGGTGCAAGTAGCTTGCGCATGAGGGAGCACTTGCGCAGGTTATCTTAACACAATGGTGCTTGTACAGGGTGCATGTAGCTTGCACATTAGGAGGGACTTGCGCAGGTTATTATATGCTCGGTGGAAAGGTGGTGAGTGGGTCCAGCGACTCGAGCGTGTACCGATGTGAGATACACGCGCTAGTAACCAGCACGATCGCGATCGCTATCGTGATTTTGAAGCGACTCGACTCATAAAGCCTACTGAATTGCGTTGACCTAACGAGGAACTTGTGCATACTGCTTACGCAAGTAGCCCAAGCCTTACTTGCTCCAGCTACTTGCACCACGTCAGCACATCAAGCTACAACAAACTGTCAAATTTTTCAAATAAAATTTCAACTTTATCGCTAAAGCATTAGGTTCAAGGTTGATTGGGAAAATTTGTCAGTTTTGGGTAGCTTGATGTGCTGGCCTCTGTACAAGCACAAGCGATTAACTTTTGCATGTTTACTGCTCGCGCAAATAACTCGCGTCTTTACTTGCTCCAGTAACTTGCACCGTATACAAGTACCATAAGTGACCATACGTCAGGGTGTGACTGTACATCTCTGCCCATTCTTTGTTGAATGTAGGCGAGATGTTTTATGTACTGTAATTGAAACAAACAAAAGATGGGAAATGAAGAAATACCCATTTTGGGACTAATGCTGCTGTGTCATTATTAAATTATTACGAGGAAGATATAAAGTTCGTTCTTTATCATTATGTTTATCAATTAAGTAATGAAATCGTCAATATCCGTTCAAAACATATTAGTCAGAGGTTTCTCTGGAACATTATAATTATGATTAAGTAATAGCATCATCTCTTATTATTTTCTGAAAATTTATTAACGTGGTACCTACTTACCTACCTAAAGATGTGTCGATAAATTATGCACAAGTTATGGAAGTGACTTACCTATATTTATTTACATTAAGGGACATTAAGTACTACCTACCATTGTCGATGTCACACAATTCATATTCGACACCCTCTTTGTGGAGATCAGTAAGTATTATTCGCCAAAAATACAATACAAATTGTTGTTAGAAAGGCTGTTGTTAACTATCACTGATCAGTGATCTACCATGAGTTGTAATCAGTGTCAGCAGGTTCAACTGATGAGCAATTTGCAGAATCCAACCAATTACAGTGAAAGAAAAATAAAGGACCCCACCTAGTATTGTCTAGGGAAATTCCAGACATTGTTGGATAATAACTTATGTCAATATTATTAAAAAGTCTTCTTAAAACCAGCACGTGAATATTCGCATAATTCAGTAAGTAATTGTTATTTGAAAACCAATAGTTTCAAGAGAAGATTGTGCTATAATGGAGCTATTTCTAGAGCTCACTTTACAAAATTCTGTTAACAAAGAAAACGCGTTTTTAAGTGGAAATTTGTACTAAAGCGTTTGATGTGAAGAACTTTTAAATACCTACAGACGCCAGCACATCAAGCTACCCAAAACTGTCAAATTTTCCCAATCAACCTTGAACCTAATAGTTTAGCGATAAAGTTGAAAATCTCAAATCTCAATCAAAAAGATTGTTGTAGTTTGATTTGCTGGTGTCTGTACCAAATGACATTAAAAAAGTATGTCTACTTTTGAACCATATTCATTCAAATGACTGCTGCAGTGTATTACATTTCCAAAGGGAATTTAAATCTAAAGACAAATTAGTTTGATTTTCAAACGGTTTTCACTAATGGATGGAGTAATTCATGAGGAAGGTTTAGGAGCATAATTCATTACGATTTTGTGGAAACTGGAAATTTATTTATTTACTTGGGAAAACAAACAGTTACCTACACAAAATGGTACAATAACAAAATGTTTATGGGACTAATTACACGAAATGTCGGACATCTTCGGTAAATGTCGGAAAAATCATGCCAACTTGCTCTGCTCCCCGCGCGAAGCCGGGGCGGGTTGTTTGTATTAGATACATATTGTACTAAACCTAAAAATATTGTATGTTTGGATGTTTGTGAGTCAAGCTGTGTCACATATAACACCTCTCGTAGATCCTATACATTTTTGAATTTTCGACTATCGTTATCGTTTATAGAATGTCACTTCGACTAGAGGTTCTGCAGCCGAATTGTGTAATCTACAAATGAAAGCGATTGATATCATATTCATTCATTTTGACATTTTAACAGAATTCATTGGATGCATGTTTTACGTTGTCGAGCAGACGAACAAAAAGCAATGGATATGTCGCAGCCAATTAGCTTAATCAGCCGTTTCATGAAAGCCTAGCCTTTTCATTGAACTGCGCCGATTGGTCAGCGACACAAGTGACATGGGAAAGTCATCAAACGATATTGAACCAAAGATTTCAGTTAGGTCGCGGTGAAAAATCGGCGCCGATAAAATGAAAAGGCTAGGCAACCAATTAAACGTCTGATTAAGCTATTTGGCTGCGACAGATTCTTTCCACTGTGAAAGAATATTCGATTATGTGTTACGTAATTGAGGTGCCAATCCCAGTTGCGGTCCGCGGACCTGTCTTGGGGGCGCAGTCCCCACACCTGAACTCGTCTGTTCCACTAAATAACGGTTCTATAGTATTGTGTTCTTTCTCACGTCACTGTTGTGACCGGTATGTAGGTAAATGAGAACTCAAGCAAGTAAAAACTACTTAAAGAAATAGGGTTCTTATCAAACTATTCAGTGTAGCAAAGCAGGGTAAAACGGCTTGCACTTAGACGATAACCTAAGTACATATTTCATTTAATGTAACGAGTACCTACCTATGTATATTTCGTTTATCGTCGTTCGCTTTATTTTAAAACGGTCTTTTAACTTGTTTGGTATTCGATTTATTTTTAGAAAACTAGATTTTTCGTTAGAAAAAATAATAATTCTAGAATTCAATTGCAGGCCTGTCTACCGGATACAATTGAGAATGTAAACCATCCAGAGACCCACTCAAACACACACAAAAATTTCATCAGTACCGCTTCAGACGTTTAGGTCCACTAGAGTTACATATGTACCTAGACACATACAGACCAATATAAAGATTTTCAACATAGTTACAAACTAACTTTTTTTCACTTAACCTGGTGTTCATCAAAAGGATAGACCCTAATCTTATTAACAATCTAGTCTTGTACAATCTAACAGCCCTTTAGTTCAAGTACTCGCAAGGGCTTACTGCAGAGTATGAACTCCTGGGTCCGGTTCCGGAGCGGCAAGTGGGATTTTCCATCTAGAATTTCTCGTTAGCCCCGGGTTCTATATTATGCCGTGTTGATGGCAAAAGGCACGTTCCCTTACATAGGACGTGAACAAATACATCTCCTGCCTTAACGGACATCTAAAAATTAATAAATCTTTGTGTACAAGCGTGATGTTACCTACGTTGAGTTAAAAAAAAATTAACATAATATTGTAACTTCTAATGTTTCCAAAGTGCTGAAGCTTAGACTAATTTTCATGAATGATTCTATTATAATCGAGACATCAAAGTGGTACGTCATTGCCTTAAAATTCGCACGATATATGACGTGTAATACCTACTCGTACCATTCATAAAAATAGTGAACAGTAAAATTACATTGTCTTGTTATCAGATTAAAATAATCCTTCATTCACAAATATGAGATTGTATAAAAGTAGCTAGTTTCTTAGGTATTATTTAATATTATTAGGTATGATTACAAATTTCTTAGAACTACGAGTAAGGCTGTAGCTAGAGAACTTTTTCCTTGTGCAATGGTTTCCTTATTAGTTGCTCCCTTTGAGTTATGGATAAACCAAGCGATGTGAAAGATTTTGTATAATAATATAATTGTAGGATGAATTTTTCAAGCGGGCGTTGATAGCCAAATCCAAAACTATGAGGTATAGAGGAAAATAAAGTCAAAGTCAATTCATTTATTTCAACTAGACCATTAAAAGGCACTTTTGCATTTATAGTTTAAAATAAAATATTATAGTGACTCTAGTTGTCCATTCCCAAAAAGTAGATTCTTATGGAGAAGAGCGGAAAAGAAACGTCATGGTTACTCTTTCCATATAAACGTTTTACAATATTTTGTACACATGAATAAATTGATTATAATATGTGAATACTCAAAGGGATCTCGGATTCGATATTAATACCAACTAAAACTGAATGATTGGATATTTGACTGCACCTATATCAATTGCCTTGTGAGTATCGCAAAAAATCAATAATGGCACGGCCGATTTAAATAATTTTATTTTTATTTGTTCGCTGGGGTGATTTAGAAAAAAAAGTTACAATTAAAGCAATTTAAGGTGGCACAAATTTCACCGGGTTATCTACGTTACAGTCGATCCAAGTCTACGCTCTTAGCATTTTTCACGTTTTTTTAATGTATTTAAACTCAAAAGTGTAGCCGATAAATTCCTTTCAGTACACGCAATTTTCAAATTTTTTTCTACTGTAGGTAAGTAGGACATGAAACGAAGAATGGTTTAAATCAATCTCGATACGGATTTTATTTAACTAGCAATTCACAGTGTCTCTATTGGGGTTTGATCTGTCAATTTCCCTATAACAAGGAAACCGCATACCCATATTTTAAATAGAAATGAGTAGTTTGATATGTGCGTACTCATGATATCTTCTACAGTTTAATTTCATTTAATACATGGACATTCAGAAAAATATTCCCGGGAATCCCGGGGCCTGTCCATATTAAATTATCATTCAGGTTCATTGACCCAAAATAGCACTACTAACGCTAATCACTGGTGATAACCGGTAAAAAACTGGGTTTTGATTAAAATAGTTTAATACGTTATAGTACAATTGTAAATTTTAAAACAATTGATTTAGATTTTCCATGTAGTGCATTTTTGATTGGGAATCTTAAAAACACATAACTGTAAAATTGCATTTAATTTTACCTTGAGTAGGTTGCGATGTCAACTCGAAAGAATTATTGTTTGTGCGGTCAAGATCTTGTTCCTGTCTTGTTATACTCGTATATTAAACAAGTTTAATTATCCTTCTTTGCTTTAAGAGTAGATGGTTACCTATAGTTAGGTATATGCAGTATAAGTACCTATGTGTTTTTGCTTGTACTCGTACACCAGAAACTAGTTTACAAAGCCATCGAAATAGCTATTGAATAAACCAATAGTACTCTCATGTAGTAGGTACCTACGTCAATATAAACAAAATGTTCCAAGAATATAGGAATCTATCTAATCAGCCGGAAATATTAACGAATAGAGTGGAGATAATACCGATATACTTATCTAAAGAGCGTTCTAACAGCTTTGTATAGATAATCCGAGTTGTACCGAACATAATCGACTTCCCTTAGATAATGTGTAGTCATAATCGGTTATAGAAATCGTTTACGTCAATCGTTCATGTTGTTCTGAACTAAATCAAACGATGTTCGTTGCTGAAGTGCCAAAAAGTGTTATATTAACAGTTTCGCGATTACAAATTGTAGTTTTAGACTGATGTTTAAATTACATTGCAATTACCAAACCCAGCATATTGTTAACTGCTAAAATCGATTTACTGCCGACGAGAAATTAATTGAGTTGCATTTGATTAGGTTTACCTAGACATAATATTACTGGCTACCTTTTCTATATCATTTCACAACGATCAACTTTAGAAATGATCTAAGATTAAAATTGACATTATCTAATAGTCCGCCAGTCAATATAGTTGTCTATGTCGTTTTAGGCAACGCTCTATCAAAAGCTACAGCTTTCGAAGCTTCTGAACTATTTTTTTGGATCTCTATAGTCGACCATATCTTTCTATAACATGAGATTGTGGTCAAACGCGTGTCTATCAATTGATGTTTTGGGGCTGCTCGTAGTTCTCATTATTCCAGTGGCTGTAACATCCAATTATGTTTTGTGTATTTATGTTTAGCCTTGTGTGTATAATTTTCCGACCATTATAATTTTTAATTCGCACATCTCTATTTCTCTAGGGCCATTTTCACCAACTAACTAAGTTAAATACCTCACTTGAGCAATGCTTAGCAACACAATTCGCATGAGTTTTCATTCCATTAGCATTATTTGTTAACATATCATCGAGTTCGCCTCGCATCGCCATTGTTTTGACCGAAACGTGAACATCGAAATCAGTTGCTTTACCTTTTACCATTTTAAACCAAACCTACAGTACTTTGTTACTCGCTTTTACAGATGAGTTTTTGTCCCATCATTCGCCCCTCAGTGCCATCAATCGACCCATCTTGGGTCCTAGAATAAGTGACATCGCCGACAGCTATTGTACCATGCCAAAATGTTTGGTATTGACCACGTGACTTCGCGTTAACCCATACATTTTTGACCTTTCGACAATAGTTTGTGCTGATTGCTGATGGATTGCTGCTTTTTCTGTAGTTTGTAGCATAGTGTCTTTCTTTTGAACGTGTTTCTTATGTTTGTAGATTTGTGTTATGTTTTTTTTTGTTATATGAAATATTTTTAATCAAATTCATATCTTTTATTGTATGATAGACATACAATAAAAGATATGAATTCTAATATCTTGTAGTGTAGCATCGCCACTACCTCGTGTGGGTCGTTTATTTACGGACGGCCGTACCCACTTGCACCGGAAGGGCCAGTTTTGCGTAACGACATAATCGCCCCCCTCCCCCGTCTCGACCAGTCTGCCGCCATGCCACACCCAGGCAGACCCGGCGCAAGGGCGCGACCGCCACAAGTTCACACTTTATCTACTCTCGTTACACTTTTACTTTACGATGGGCTTGCAATGTCAACATGAATGTTTTTTCTTATTATTTTTATTGCTGTCGTTTGGCGACCATCTCACATAGGTACTGGGAAGCGATGATGTGGTCGATGATGGAACACGCTTGCCTAGAAGTAACTTCTTCAATCTTGGCTTGACTCTCAGGTTTAATTGGTTGGTTCTCTGTTATCAAAGAACTGCTGTGCTGATAACCTAAAGTTGTTGTTGACTTGTTGGTATAGAAATAGAATGTACTTATCATTTTAGAAAGGTTTTTGCAATACTGGAAACTGGATTATGAATCATATGGAATCATATCTGTAGATCAGGCAAATAAAATCTCAGAAAGATATTGGTTACCTATTAAAGTAATAAGTGAATTGAATAGAAACAAATTCGAGGAAGAAGAGTACTTATCTGTAGGTCATAAGGACATGCGCCCGAAGAGGCTAACGACTTCTTTATAAATAGGATCATTGTTTCTTCGAATCTTCCATTTAATCCAAGAGGATTTAGGAGCAAATATTGATAAGATAACGATATTTTTTGCAAGAGATGCCGTATCCTGCCATGTTGATTCTTATCTACATTGGTTTGCCCTTTACGGAGTCATCATTAATCTAGTAATACAGTCTTATCCTAAATTGCGGTCGGCTTCTATTGAACCAGATGCGACTGATGCCACAAGGTATTAGCGAGCATTAAACGATCCACTGACCTCGGCAACTAGGACATAAGAAAATGGTTTTGTAAACTGGTTGGACTTTTGGCCATAAATAGATGTTTAGTAAGGCAACGGTACAGACGGTTCAACGTGCTCGACGAGACACCACCTGGTGGGAGGTTGTCGATGTGTCTAGGTAAAAAATGGCCACCGATCCTTTGATCCACTTGGTACATTCCATGATCCATCAGTCCTGTTCTATGAAGGAGCAACACACAAGATTTTGATATTTTTGTAATGCAGATGGTGTCGGTGTTTTATTACATTATTAGTACATAGTAAAATAACGACACCAGCACAAGCACAAGCATAAGTCTCTGTGAGTAAGGATACTAAACCGTTTCTATGTTTATTTATAAACTTAATGACACAAAGAGGTAAGATGTTGTAACAATGGCTACATACGAGTAAATACTCGTATGTTCTTGTATGACTACGCCCGGCTGGTCCTGTCATTAAGAGAAGCGGCTATGAGTCGGGTCACACCTGTTCAAATACATACCGATATGTAAATGAATGCATGCAAACGCTTGCGCTATAGATACGAGGGTTTTCCTTTAATAATGTTACTGTATTACTTCAAAGGTTGGGGCAAAGTTGCAGTTATAAAACAAAATACAAACTGTTCATTAATAACTTGGAATAAAAATATGGAGTAGTTGACAGGGTAACCAAAATGGTCTGCTGTATTCGCCAACTTAGGTAAGAATAGTGAGAATGCGGACATTTTGTACCCGTTCCGTATGTGGAACCCTTACCCTGCAGATTCACTATTACTAGGTACGTATAAAAGACGGGTAAAGGCGTTCTCAGGTTTGGCTACAATATTCTTTCACCAAATTCATCAGATCAGCGCAGTTTAAAGGTTATAGTAATTTCCCCTTCTGGGGGACTATACCATGTTCGGCAGCGGATATTAACAGACAGATACGTTTATCTCGGTATGTGGGCTCTCGATCATAGTATTTAGGTGTTAGTGTTTATCACAACACATGTTCCAGCCGCGTGGATCCTTATCAGTTATCCTGTTATCGGATATTTTGATAACAGTCCATTCAATAAGGTAGGGAATCACGTGTTTACACTTGAAAACTGAAACATCCAGCCGAAAATCCGAACAATCTTTATGGATGAATATTTGTCATATTGACATGTTTTCTTTCTTGCCCTGGAGAAGAAGAATAAAAGATTCGCATAGGAACATGTCCTTGGGTGGCTTTTGTCCAGTTTTGGAAAAAAATAGCAAAAAGATGTGATGTGGTTTGATGTAAAATGATATGAAATTAATAACATCGTTACAGTTCAGCTGTCTGTACAAATTATATTTACAAACCTTCCTCGTTTATCGCTCTTTCTATTAGTGAAAAAAACCATATCAAAATCCGATCCCCTTGAATACACCCTTAAAGACTGGTGTCAGAGTCTCTGACTTTTATTCGTAACGACTGAGAAAGACGTTTATATGACAGCCGGAACCAACGGCTTATCGTGCTTTCTGAGGCACTGAGGATCTCGCCCGGTGCGGATTAGCGTCTAAGTTCGACCTGTGCAGCCGTTATTATTCAGCCACTTCTCCAAATGGAAAAGTCTCTGTTTGGTTGGATGTTTCTTAATTGTGGATACACACAAATAAATGTATTGCCCAGCTGTGTTGTAGCGCTTATTCATTATCGTGTTATCGCGTGGCGGTTGACGTCACCATTGAGCTGGAGCGTACTTA
Organism: Mamestra configurata; assembly: GCA_002192655.3. Lineage (NCBI taxonomy): Eukaryota > Metazoa > Arthropoda > Insecta > Lepidoptera > Noctuidae > Mamestra > Mamestra configurata. The sequence goes on along the minus strand of NDFZ01005268.1, from coordinate 328,858 downwards.
CTGAATATTTGGTTATTTTACTAAAAACCCAAAGCCCTAAACTAGTGGTCTTAGTGAACACAACCTTAGTCAAATACAATTTAACGCAACCTGAACCGGTTTATATGAAACTTAGCAAACGGGTACACCTAAGCCTGGGTTAGAACTTATGATACTTTTCTTACATCAGTTACTACAGCAGCCCCGTGAGATATTAAGACTTTCACACGTAAAAGTTATAAAGCAGTGTTTCTTTACACGTACGTATAATTAAGTAAGACATAATTCTTCTTTGAAGCCGAAATTCTCACGGATCGTCTTATGTAAATCGAGCCGTGAGAGTTACCAATTCAATAATATTACTTTACAGAATGAAATCGATTTCCTGTGAAACTACGTTATAACATATTCATGTAAAACTATACTGTAAATACTTTGGTGCAATACTGCAGTTCAAGTTTCAAGTTCCCCGTAGACCCTTCTACGGGGAACTTGAAACTTCACTAAGATTGAAGCTATCTAGTTACCTTAACTGTCATATTCACCCGGACAAAGTGTCAATTAATCTGCATGGCATTTTCTCATCTTTTTTGGGCTCGGCTCCTAGATTTTAACCCCTGACGCAAGAAGATGGGTGACTGATTTGAATGTAGTGTTTTTTATTTGAACTCAGGTTTTCTAGCGGTGGTCCTTAGATTAAGTTTGATTAAAATCGGTCGGTTCAGCCGGTTGAAGATCATCAGCTATTTTCTAGTTGATTCACTGGAATGGTTTCAATTAACAGATTATAGGAAAATTAGTAACCTTGACCTGATGCTGCAACATGACCTGGAACTATTATCTATGAACAGCAGACGTACAGCATTTAAATGGTATCCATGAATAGGTTCTAAATAGATTGTGATCAGGGTCTGATGATGATGCAGAAAAGAGAAATGAGTGAATACATTGGTGAGAGATGCTTAGCTACTTACACTCGTTCGATCGATATGATATTTTGGTATACGATGTGGTGCCATTTAGGTGAGTGTAGATCGTAGGGTTTCTAGTAGTAAGTATTTCCAGTTTTTGTTTTTAATTTTAAATAAATAAATTTATTAACTGGGTAACACGGAAGTTGTTGGCAAGACTGGAGTCAGATTTACTGGCTTCTGATAATCAATCAATCAATTTTAAAACTTGTTTTGTTTTATATTAAATTGTGAAACAAAGCCAACTCGTTCTGTTTATTGTTTTGGTGGTTTTCGTGTTTTTAAAATGCGTTACAATGTTATGAATACTTTAATGACGTTTCATTATTTCCCGTGTTGGGCGAAAACAATAATGATTAATATTTGTATTGATTCTTAGTAATCAGCTACTTAGCGACTTGTTTTCATTTTGCTGGGAGGATCCATGGAACTTAGCTGCAGTGGGGTACCAGTTTACATATAATTTACACTTCATAAAAAAGTATTTCTTGTACAAACTTCTTATAGTGAAAATGATATATTTTTTCTGAAAATTGGCCAGAACAAACATTTTTAATTGCCTAGAAAAATAACATTTTAAACTACACGAGCTCGGTGTTTCATATCCAACTACTCGGAGACCGAGAGGAAACACCGAAACAAGCTCAGGGGCCATAAGTCTCTTTTAAAGTCCATAATAATACTGATCAGATCAATCATTTCAGGACTAAAAGTCACATGGTCTTTTAGGAAAGCACCACGCAGATTAGAGGAGACCTGTGTAAACATTGTGTGCTTTCGCATTCATTTGTGTTTCGTCAAACACTATGAAACACACTCTTTATAAGTAATACGCCTATGCCGCCTATTTATCACAAGCAGACCATAACTGCGTTCTAGTTGTCTTAGGCGATCATGGTTAGTAAAGCATTCTGCGTTCTAGTTGTCTTAGGCGATCATGGTCAGTCAAGCATTTGATACCTGACGTAACTCGAGCGTGTAGACACAGCCAGCTAATCCCGTTCGCACGACGGTGACAGTATTATCACCTGTAAGCTAGGTGTTAATGTTAATAACATGTTTAATTAGCTCTCAGTGTTCAAGAGGTAAACAAACAAATAGATATAGAGTGCTAAATATGGTAGCGCAGGTTTTTGAAGTGGTGGCGTGGCAGAGTCGTAGTGGAAACGTAGCAACGTAGACCGTAAATATCTCACCGTGAAAACTTCAGTGGAGTGAGCTTGATGTGAACTATCATTCCATCTTGATTATTAGAATTAACAGATGAATTTATATTCACTTCACCTTAGCTTTCACGATGAGATTTTGCAGAATAACACAATAGTTCCGTAGCGGAGGCGTAGCAGTTTCGTAGCGGAGGCGTAGCAGTTTCTTAGAGGAGGCGTAGCAAAATCGTAGCGGAGGTGTAGCAGTTTCGTAATGGAAGCGGAAGCGGAAGTATTGTATAAGCGTAGCAGAAACTGAGTAGTTACGTAGTGGTGGCGTATCAGATCCGTAGCGGATGCGTAAAAGAACCGTAGCGGTTGCGTAGCAGTAGCAGAGCCGTTACGTAGAGGAGTCTTAGTAGATTCGTAGCGAAAGCGTAGTGTTTTAAGTTGAATTGGTGCAACCACTAACTTGGTGGGAAATATAAATCACGGGCTGATTATTAGGTATATCTTTTATTACAAGTATATTTCATCATGCTACTTTACCGCAGGTTCTCAATATTCTTGAATCATCCGGTTTACGCAAGTGACTCAATGATTTCAAAATACATATTTTTATCATAACGTCACAAAAGTATGTAGTTATGAACTTTGATTCCTTTCGTTTTACAATAACTGTTTTAGCTGAATACATTTTCACAATGTAAATACTGTCAGATAGCACCTGCTACGACTTTCTCGAATCGTTTGTTTTAAGAGGATCAATAAAATTATGGAGCAGTTTCGTCTTTGCTGAAATTCTTACAATAATATTGCGTTTCAGCCTCTTTGGTGTAGTGCTTGATACTCGTAAGTGGCCTACTGCCGAGCGTGAGGTCCTGGACCTTCGAACTTTAGACGGATATTAAGCATTCACACAAATGATTGAATTAATTGTTAATGCCTCTTCAATACAAAAGGGCAAAGTTATCTGAACTAAATTATAAATAGTAAACAGTCCTAGCTTAGAAATAACATTGGCGGTTCTTTTGATTAGCTTAATTAAGCTACTCGTATAAATGCTACAATTACAGCGGGCGCCATATAAATTGGTAGACATCCAATGTAGGCTAGCTGTATAGAGTTCAATGTCTTAAATTGTGATTTACAGCATTTTGTTCGGTTGTCATGTGAACGGAGCATTAGCTATTTCTTGGTTCCGTGAAAAACATATAAGTTGATTTAGGGTGATAATCTGAACGTGCTTGATCCTTATGATAAAGTACCTTTTGGTGGGTAAAGTCAAATTAATATAAACGAGTATTAGAAACTGTTTCATATCGTTAAGATTTTAATATCACATCTAACTTATATTTAAAACATTTTAAACTTCATGACCTAACTGTGTTCCATGATCCTTTTTGAAGCTGGCTACAATTAAGATTTTTACCCGACCTCCCAGGGCGGAGGGTAAATTTTTTATACAAATTACGGCGTGCGATAAGGAAAATTATATTGATGTTTAAGGAAGGTGACCTCTGACGTCATATCGCACGATTAACTTTTTCCGTTTAATTGCTTACCTGGTATTAGGAACCGTTAGGTGCCTTTAGTCATCGATAGAATCAGATCTATTTGATTAAAGATGAAATTGGACTTGCAGCTTATGGTGCAACCTCACGAAAATCAATAAATCTACTTCGCAGATAATTATATACTCCTTTGGTATTCTAAAAAACGGCCAAGTGAGAGTCGGACTGTCATACGAAGGGTTCCGTACCTCAAACCCAAAAAAACCCGTTGCTTGTACGGGTGTTTAATTTAATTTTCATTATTTGTTGTTATAGCGGCAATAGAAAAACACATTCTGTGAAAATTTCAACTGTCTACTTATTACGGTTCTTGAGATACAGCCCGCTGACAGACAGACGGACGGACAGCGGAACCTTAGTAATATGGTTCCGGAGGTTACTCTTCGGGTGCGGAACCCTAAAAACTGCCTGGTTATGAAAAACTAAAATATTACAAGGTAATTAAAGTCACATGTGATGAAGATAAACTAAAGAAATAAGAAGACTGTGGACACGTCATTATTAGGTACTCATAGTCATTATGCACGTGAATACATTTCGCTTAGAAGTTAAACGTTTATGAACAAATTGAAACACGTGTTTCTAAAACAATATGGACATGTTACATGACTGACAATGACACTCTTTGTAAAGATAATTGTTTCTTAAAGGATTAGTCGAAGATTCTACTTTGGACACCGACTATAAAAAACAATCATTATGAGATTTGCAAAAAAATGTTTTGTTAGCATATTGGAAACGTTTATTTTATTTATAAACCTACATACAACAAATATTTGTATGTTTTCTTCGACTAAAATCACTAACATGATGATTAGAAATAGAATTCGTATTATCTTGATTTTTAATAGCCATTGATTTGATATTTAATTGCCATCTGGCAATGCTAAGTGGGACATCCTAGAAATACACTGATCTTATTTTGTTGACCTCCAAAACGGTCAGGTCGTCGGTAACACATAGTAAACGGAGCCTACTATTAATGTTTGGAATAAGCTCGTAGCTTCCAAAATATCAGTGAGTACCTACCTAAGTGTTTTTTTTTTTATTTTCAACTTGTTTCTGCCAACGGCTTCGTCCGAAATAACATATCCTAAGAAAATGTACTCCAGAGTCTTTTTCCATGGTTTAATCTAATCACTAGGTAAACTATACAAATTCATCAAAATTGGTTCAGCAGTTTAAGCGCGAAATCATTATTTTAACAAACAGACTGACAGAATGACGGAAAGCTGAGCTGATGTGCTGGGGCTGTATTATGCAAGTAAATAATTTGATTTTTTTATGGATTAGGTTTTTGGGATGCCTTGCTATGGAGAAATTTGTTGAAACAACTAGTTATATAAGAGTATTACTGCCCAGTCTAAAGTCCTAAACCATTCCTAATTTAATTAGAACTTAGGAAGATTACGTCATTGTTGTTCATTCTTCTGACTCAAGCTCGATGATTAATCTTGCAGTTGTTCAACTATTTAGCGTATTTACTCCTTCCTGTTTCAGGAGCATTTGCCTTTAATATGGCTGACCACTTATCAAAGGTTGATTAATTGTAACTAAACATGCACTCGACAAAATTACTCATTGAATGATAACTACTGAACAGCTGGTTTGGTAAAGTAATTTGAAAAGTACCTACATCGAATGGCGTAGTCAGTTTCAAGTTTGTGAGTACTGAGTTTGCACTCACAGAACTCGTAAAACGTGATATATGTACCTTTGTATACCTTATAATTACTAGGTTTTTCCTTGTGTTAAATTACGTATATTATCGCTTTAACCTTGCAATTTGGATTTGTCTTGAAGCGTTTACAAACATGCTTAGTAAAATTACTGTGCTATCTATGATCGTCTTCCTTTCGAAAACAAAGACAATTTTGGGCATATCCTTATTAACTGTGGACAACACAGCTTTTTTGCTTGTCAAAATTGTGTTCCATAAGCTGCGCGAATGCCTCCTCTTTCCCAATCCTCTGTTTTGAACAATCTTTGGCCAAAATTGCCCCGTTTGTTCAATAACAGCATATAATGTCCAGGGATACGGCGAGCCACATCAATTTATTATGAAGCCCTCGCGTGACACATATTTTTAAATTAATAATATTATGTAATATGTAATTAATATAATATGTTGGGACAACTCACACACGGTCATCCGATCCCAAACTAGGCAGAGCCTGTGCTATGGCAACCAGACAACTGATAAACATACTTATATATTTCTAAATACATACCTACATATTATAGACAAATTACACCCAGACACAGAACAAATGATCATGCTCATCACACAAAGATTTGTCCTGGGTGGGAATCGAACCCACGACCTCCGGTTTAGCAGTCAGGGTCACTAACCACTCGACCAACAGGCC
>NDFZ01005268.1:238244-322071 GCA_002192655.3 Mamestra configurata | reverse complement strand
TATCTTGGGACAACTCACACACGGTCATCCGATCCCAAACTAGGCAGAGCCTGTGCTATGGCAACCAGACAACTGATAAACATACTTATATATTTCTAAATACATACATATTATAGACAAATTACACCCAGACACAGAACAAATGATCATGCTCATCACACAAAGATTTGTCCTGGGTGGGAATCGAACCCACGACCTCCGGTTTAGCAGTCAGGGTCACTAACCACTCGACCAACAGGCCAGTCAAAATTAATGAAGAGCTATCCAAACAGACGATCTAATTAATAATATGGTTTATTTAATTGGTCTGTAAGAATTCATTGCTGTAAGTATGGTGAACAAAAGGTTCCTGTAACCTTCAGTTTGACTGACATTGAACTTATAGTTGTTAGCATATGAGAGCATTGATCAAAGTTGCCAGTTCCAATGCTTGTTTGAAAACACCGCAGTCGCCATTTTGTTCTGTGTGCATAATGCATCGCTTTAACAATTTAAGTAATTTATCGGTGGATGGGGTGTAGCATCGATTTAAAAAAAAACCTATGGAGGGGTATACAGAGTGTTTCAGAAGTGCGTGTTCATATTTAAGGGTAACGTTCTGTATCACAGGGCCCAGCTCAAATATTTTTGACGTATAGTAACGTAACGTAACGTAAATTTGATCAATAACTATAATACTCGTTTCGCACCTAATATTTACTTGAATTGGATACTAGGTTCATATTTTTGTATGATACAAATTGTGTATGTCGCATAAAATTAAACCAAAATACTATGAGGTTGTAGTTTTTATATTCAAAATTCACTAACGTTAACGTTACTAAACATCAAATCATTCGTGCTAGACCGTCTATATTATATGTATTTAGGAAACAGATGCAAAAATAAAAAAAAATCTACTTAAAAATATAACAAAAGGGTTCCAAACGATCACTTTTCAGGCAGTGTCACGCAATTTTACGCAGTTGCGGTTGATGGGAAAAGTAGTTTTTTTTTGCCATTGTTTTTTTGTGTATCAGATACAGAACACAACCCTGAAATACGACCACGCCCTTCTAAAACATTCTGTATACCTAGGTAGGAGATTTTTAATTTTGAAAAAAAAAATCTAAAGGTAGCTATGCCACAAAGGTTCATTCCCATCCATGGTTCTAGATCTAGCGGTTTTAGGTAATACTTTGTCTCTTGAAGTAAATGAAAGAATTACACTTTATTAAGATTCATCTAAAAGTATGATTTATGAACAACAAGACTACAACACTGTATAAAGATAAGTGTTACAAACTGCTCACCAATCTGATAATAATCAATTATTAGATTTCTACTGCGCCTCTTCACCACCCACTAGAAGAAATCAGTTGACCTATTCCTACTCCTACGCATCCAGCCCAACTACAAATGAACGATCAATGTCGCCTGCCAGTCGCGAGGACTCTGTCAACGTTTCCAAAGACATTTTATTATAGAAATGAACTAAAGTTACAACACACAACACTTAACACCTTGGATAACAAACATGTTGCACTATCTGTTATGAGGTGACCAGTAAATACTGTGCCGGTGACAAGTTCTTAAATACAAATCAAAAATGTCTTTGTCTATGGATTTTGACGTTTCGTTGACAGTTGCCTTGACAAGCAGAGCCGCCACAGAGTCTCAATAATTACTGGTCAACATTTATCAAGCTTTTTATGACAGTATAATGTAATTTTCCTATTTGAAGAACAGTTATTTGTACTTTATTTATCAATGTTTATCTGAGATTTCTGTATCTTCGATTCGTAATAATGAGTTCTGATGAAACGTGATGTTTGCATTTTGTGTGTTATATCAGATATTTACATACGTGCAGGTTAAGTGCAAAATTGCCGTCTATATTGCCAGTAAGTGGCACTGGGGTGATAAGAATTTATTATAGTAAGGGTGACACTCCAAATATTGTTGTAGAAGGTCAAAGAAGGTTACAGGTTACATACTTACATACATTAGCACGTATCCTAATAGACATATCAATTAGGCAAAGTACTTCGGTAATCCCAGATAGGTACTCTACGTGAGATTATCAGTAACATCAGGGCCTTGTTGATCTTTCTTGAGGAGCTGTGGTGGATCAAATAACAGATTTCTTCATCCATACATGGAATATACCTTTGAACGTGGAATTGCGGACACTAGTCCGATTTCCAATAGAATACTATTCCTATTAGTTACCTGAGTAGATGAAAACAACAATACTGTGTTACATTACATAAGACCTTTGTTCTAAACGTTGAAGCAACTAAAGAGAAGTCTTTGTTTAAGAGTTAAGACTACCAGACACAAAGGGGCCATAACTAAGAGTGTAACTACACTCATGCATGTGTATTCTGTGCAACAAAACATAAACATGCACGTAAATTAATACATGAATCTCTGAATCAGAACCCTGACGCCTAAACGATCATTTTATTAGGCTTGATTATGCGATCAGCGACAGAGTGAATCAGTCGGTGCGCGCGCACTCAGTTCGCACCGAGCCGCTTGGGTATCACATCATCACCCTTGGGAACGATTCATTCAAAGCGAACAAGTAATAGACTAATTTATTTTCATTTTTTATTGCTGTTCTATGACGTTTTTTGTTATGCACGCCTACAATTCTCGTTTATTATGATAAGTATATAAGAATTATATTCGTTTCTTTTAATTTCATTTACGTAGCAGGTGTTTCATAGATAAAGTTTTTGCTGATAATTTTAGAGGTATTTCCAGTGCATCGAACTACATTGTTGTATTTCCAATTTAATGTAAAAAAAATCTTCGTATCTTACAATCTCAAAGGAAAACTGTTTGAGACAAAGGTATTTTCAGAACTGAAATATGTACCTGTTTAAATATGTTTCTTGTAAGCAGGTATTTACATGCTAATTTGAATATTCGGGCGATTTAAGATATGACGAAGGCTTATTTGGCATTAAATGTAGCCGTGTTCATAAAATATCGAAACAAAGAAGCACGTAAACAGCTGACGTCATGATTGGAAATAGTGTTGACGTTACCATCGATGAATTCAAACTTAATCTTAACTTAAGCTTGTACATAATTATTTAAAACACGGACTAATTTGTACTACTTATATAGATAACTAGTACCTACTGCTTTATTGTCTCCGTACCTATTAACCAGACTGTGGCAGAACCCAGGAGGATTTTTTCAAATTTAGAAGGCCTTTAGAAGAAAAATGTTTGGGAAATATTTCTCTAAAGTTGCCATATTGGATTTGTTGGATTAAAAACTCGCAACAGGTAAATTGCATTTATTGATGTTGATGTTTTATTTATTTATTTATTTATTTATTTAGGGACAATAAACAGCTACAATATAAAATTTTAACATAACAAAAATCATAAGGTATATAACAATATTGCAGCCCACTACATTATCCGCATATTAAAAAAACAAATATTTGGTAATGAGTGCCACCAAAAAGCATTAATAAACATACAGTACATATTAAAGTTATTACATCATTCACAATAAATAAATAAATCAGTAACAAAACATAAAAAAAAAACACTAAACAAATTAAAATTATACAAAATAGGATTAGATTTATTATACATTCATTTTCATCGAGAGACCCAATCGAAGTCCAGCAATGCGCATTTTGATTAAGATACCGGTTGTAATGTGAGTAGGTGTAATCTAGAAATAACAGTTTTCGTAACTTGGAACTATTTAAATATTACACTGACACTTTTCACTTCCGATTAAAAAGTGAACAGATAGACCTCAAAATAAATAGACTGAAGTCTAACAAAAAGAAAAACTAAAATCTGCGTAAAATCGTGTTTGCTTCTAACTTTTTATAATTTCGTTAAATCGTAAGTTTAGAGTTTTTTCCAAGAAAAAAAATCTCTAAACAGTTCAATGCCCAGCCGTGTTTTTAATCTATTTACCTACATACTTAAAGAATTTTCATACAAATAAATTAATTTAATCAACAACAGATAAACGAACAAATTATTTATATAGAAAACTGCTTCCATTCGCCGAGCATCATTCACAGAGGTCACGGGTGCGCACTGCGCGCAGGCGTCGATTACTTCCTTATTAGTCGGCGGCGCCTTAGAATGCCCCTCAAGCACTGTCACTCAATTCATGCAAATAATACGCAGATGGCACGTACAATGTACAAAATCCGTTGACACGCTTGTTTATATTAATATGTTATGTAGTATATGCCTTTTGTTCATAAAGTGACGTCAGTCAGAAGTTCAAGATAAGCCTGGCCTATGGTCTTTGTGATGTCAGCTGACGCTCAGCTGTTGCTTAAGGGCAAGTTTTTGAATTAAGTATTTTTAGTTCGAACGTGTCAAACCCTACTTTAATGCCACAGTTTGATAAGGTTTCAGGCTAATCTAGAATTTGAGAAATATTCAACTTGATGCGTAGTTAAGGGAGTCGTGGTCATTTGAATTTTGCAGCATGCAGTTTACAGTGTCTGATGGGCGTCGATTGGTCTATAATTCGAAGCAATTTTTCTGCAAGTAAACTCTTTTCCATTTGGGTGATTTCGTTTTCCTGCAAAGAAAATAAAACAACTTTTGCTGTTTCTAAACAATAAAACTCATGGAAAGATTATGGATAGGCCAATACATAAATTCCCCTCCTCTAGTTCACCTGTGCCCTAAGCCTTCGGTGAATCGCTGTGTGCCTGTGTTTTTCTCCGCTTGGGTACTTCTCCTAACGCTCGCAACGCATTTTGAGTTAGTTTCCGCAATGGGAAGAGCGATAAACGAGGAAGATACCTACCCTTATAAAAGGTAGGGTATTTTACTAAAAAACCTAATGAGACCGTCAGATAGATTTCCAAAAAATTTTGGATACTTTTCTTTTTTTTCACGTTAACAAAAAATGAAGACGATACAGTGCGTTGAAAACACGCGTGACGTCACCATGATGGTACAAGTGGGTACCTACAATTTTTTCAACGACGTAACGTCTAGGGATTGCAATTGCTGGATCCAGCATACAGCAATCCAGCTGGATCCAGCGCCTTTTTAAACATGCTGGATCCAGCATACATCTTGATCCAGCGATGCGGATCCGCAAACGTATCAATTTAAATGGTCAATAATCAATGAGTTGATTGTCAGTCTACAACCGTTGAAACTGGCTGTAGAAGTTCTTTGCAGAAGAGAGTCCACATTGATAACTGCCGACACAACCCTGAAATTTGTCTTAGACAAGCTAAATAACCAGGGCACTTCCCTAAGCGCCGAGCTAGCTGAAGCACTACGCAACAGAATCGCAGAACGACGCCTCTCCGAAGTTACTGGTACGTTAGTGTACTTGAAAAATCCAAAAAAGTATGAAGAAGCAGTAAAAAAACCTGGCTATTTTCCATTGCCAAAAAAGAATGCGATGCGGCAGGAGATAAAAACATTGTTAAAACGAGTAAATAAACAATATATTGTAGAGCCGGTGCAAGAAGATACCATGGAGATAGAAGAAGATCGTGTAGATGATGACGCAGAACCCGTTAAAATGACTTTAGAGCTAGAGCTTGAGATAGAACTTAAAAGAGAGAAGGAAAACTTTAATAAACAAAAGCCAAGTGGTCAATTAGATTACGAAAAGATCCTGAAAAAAGAAATGAGCGTTTATGAGAGCGAAGGAGTGCGAGGTGAACATTTATCAATGGTTTATGAGTATTTAATGACCTTAAAACCGACCAGTGTAGAGGCCGAAAGGGCATTCTCAGCAGCCGGCTACATATGCAGTTCTGTGCGAAGCAGGTTGGGAGATAAGACTATAGATAAAATTTGTTTTCTAAGGTCTTACTTTCAGAGAATTCAAAAAAAGAAGTAGTCTCTTATCGTCAGACTTTAAACTGCTTAATTATTAAGGATTAACGAGCGGAGAGAAGATTATTTCAAAGCTTTTTTTGTTTGATACAAAAATACTATTGAAAATTAAAATAGTGTTATTGTTACGGTCCTTTTTTAAAAGAATGTTAATTAAGTTAATTTTAAAAGAATTTGTGAGACTGATTGCTACTGATTAGCCGTCCTATCATTAAACATAAGCGTAATTAATAAGATAGTGCTTACTTAGAAACATTATCTTAAATGTTATATGAATATAAGGTTATATGTTTGTTATTTAATTTTATGTTGATTATTTTGATCTCAAATTATTAAAAAACCAAAGCAAATTAATATAAGATATCACCAAATGAGTGGAAGATTTCAAAGATTATCGTAAGAAGTACAAATTAATAAAAAAAAGTCTTAAAAATGTCGTCTTTTTATTTTCGTTCCACGTTTTGCTGGATCCGCGCTGGATCCAGCTGGATTCAGGTCAATCCAGCAAAAATTCCGCTGGATTGAAAACGCCGCTGGATTGCAATCCCTAGTAACGTCACGCGTGTGAAGAAAATATACGTGTCCAATCTGTTTTGGAAATTTATCTGACGCACTAATTATATTTTTTCAGTAAAATACCCTATTAGCACCCGTACGAAGCTGGGGAAGGTCGCTACGCTAGTCCTGGATGAAAAATTAAAGATGCACCGGAAAATTAACTCTCACATAAGGTCAAAGCAGAAATATAACGCAAGTCTCAGTAATTCCAGCAATGATTTACAACAGAAATGTTCTTGAGTGTGTTTACGAAACTTTACTTATGTTTCAGAAAATTGACAATACTTACAATTAAATTTATTAGTTAGTAAATCATCATTATACAATCATTTGCTTCTAAGTTAATTTTATTAAACCCGTGTTTTATGTCTTTTTTTGTTATTGTTTTTGTCTTTGCTTCTTATGGCTAACCATAAGAAGAAAAGACAAAAACAATTACCTAGGTAACTAATTACCTAGTACCTAGATATCTAGGTACCTACTTTTATTACCAGTGCCTTAAAAAAGCATAGCATAGGTAACTAAATCTTTTTACAATGTTTCATAAACTTATGCAAAAGGGTAATCAGCAAAAAGTTAGGATTTTTTGCTGAAGTGCGCATGAGACTAATAGATAATGAAGTAACGAAAATCTACATAACCTTTAAAGCTGATTATCAACATTCTAAATCGCAAACCTGGACTTAGGTACCTAGTACCTAAGCACTTGCTACCTCATGTAATGGAAAGACAAAGACACTATTGACTTACCGTACTCAATTATCATAATACTTCGTAGTAGTAGTAGTATTAGTAGTTAGTATTATTAGTTTAATATAATACTTACATACGTGAAAGTCTGGATATCTGGAAAACCAAGTATGAAATGGCTTTGGAGCCATAATGAGAAATGGTAAGGTGGACAAGTTCTATCAGAAAAAAGCACACATTTGGACCAAAAATGTATGAAACCTAAATGATATCCTTTGGCAGACCTTAGCACACGGATAGGCATAGTCGAAATCGACCATGCCCATCAGTGTTCTATAAAGGTAGTTAAATGTTCGGTACAATTTAAACTTCAACCATAAAACTCATATTAGTGTTCATTCGTTTGATAGACCCAATTGCTGATCCAAGGTCGCCTCATAAATATTCATAAAACACGGCAAGCAGCTCACCATTCGTACATACAATCACAACAATGATTATAGTTATTGATTTGAATATAAACTATGTTAGTACTTTACTTACAACGTAGTAAGCTGAGCTTGGTCTAGTGTAAACAAAATGTCTACCTAAACAATGTGACATTTTATCAGCGAAAACGATTATCAATCTGAGGGGCAATGCTCCTTTTTAGGGTTTCGAACATACAAAATGGAACTCTTATAGGATCACTCGGTTGTCTGGCTGTCTGTCTGTCCGTTTGTCATAGCCAATTTTCTCCGAATGTACTGGATCGATTCTGTTGAAATATGGTACACATATGAACTTCTGTGACCCAAACACGGACGGATACATTTTGACACGTTTTTGACGTTGATTTGATCGTTGACATAGGTAATATTGCGACTTGAATTTGAACGCTTTTATAGTACGAGAATATGCGTTCTGTCCAAAATTTCAAGCATACGCTATCGAATTTTCACGAAGACAATCCCAAATATTTTAGAACCTTGACAATCGTTTGCTTATTTTTACCGTTAAGACTGTTCTTCGTTCAAATTATTCCAAGTTATAATTAGCAAATATGGCCCATGCTGGAATGTTAGGAGTAGCAACTTCCAATAGATTTTTCGTACAAATATAGACAGTCTGCGGGAGAGAATGAAGCAATACTTCCAAGTGTCTTTAAAAATGGACTCATAAATATAGGTAATCGTTACATTAGCTTACATAATGTAATTAAGTGTATTGACGCAGCTGCTCTCACTAGGTACACAGCTTGTTAAATAACGCCTGTTGACAGCTTTAGTGCACGCGGCCCGAAGTTAGACACAGGTCAATGTCCACTCAAGAAATTGATGGACCCGTGGCACACTATCGAAGCATTCAATAAGAACAATAAATGTATTGGAGTCTGTAATGTAATGGACTTTACACTGAAAGGTTATATAAGCAAAAACAGAACATCAAGTAAGTATCTAGATAGTCACAACTTTCACTCGCTGATAAGTGATAATACAGATCAATCGACTCATGAGAGAGTAATTAAATTGGCAACAGTGCCACTGAATGACAATTAAGAAACAAGATAATTGTTGCGCAATCAGATCGAGGCAGCTGCTACACAGACAACAAGACGGATAAATTACATACATATTTATTATTATAAAACCCACAAACTTTTACATGTCGCTAATCTCCATTCTACCTCACCCTCGCATACGACCTTTCGCTGAATAGGTACAAAATTATCATTAATTCGAAAAACAGCAAGTCACATTTTAAATCATAATAACTGTCGATACGCTTTCTTGTTTGTTACGTAACCATTACATCATTTTGTAGTTTGGCAACACCATCGCCAATAAGCTGTGGGGAATGAAGTATGAAAATAGTCCATTTAGACTTACAATAGGCACGCACAACTCTAACTGTGATTTATAGACTGTGGCGAGAAAGATAGTCTGAAGGTGACTTTGGAATTATAAGACACCTGGAGAAGGTCATGGCTTCATAATCGTGTTTCCATCGAAACAGACCGATTAATTACTATTGACGAATAATATGATTGGTATCGGCTCTCGTGCTTAATTAAAATTTATGTGACTATTTGTAGAGTGGAGCTGAAGTTGACTCGACACAGTTTAGTTTTGAAGGCACACATCATTAGGTGTTACTTAGATCTAGGTCATTTCAAAAAGTCTTATAATATAACTTCGTATAACGTTCTTATAGTCGGAAGAATTAGTGACGGCTGATATTGATTAATTACGACTACTTCCTGTGTAGCACTGTGTCATAAGGTCTGTTATTTATTACAAGTCCAAGCAAATATGTGTTTATATATTAATCATTTGTACCAAGTTTAAATGTATACTAACATAATTATTTCGAAATTCAAAGTTCTTATATTCATGCCAAATTCTTATAATCAGCTGAATCGTCAATGGAACACCAGAACAAACTAAATATTATGTCACAAAATTGTCGGTTAAATCTGGTAATAACTCTATCATCGCAATCGCAACGCAGAACGTTTGCATTGGCGACCGTGAACTATAAAAAGTTGTGCGAAGTGCCAAGAATCTGTTATTTTGGCGCAGAAACGTAATTAATCGTTTATGCTGTAAAAGTTTACGAACCTACTTACTTTTTTATTATTCTCATGGTTCAGGACTAAATTAAAGTTTGGAAGTGTTTTACAAAAAGCAAGGAGTTTGTTATCAGCGTGTTTCGGGATATAATATAAGTATTATGTACATCCGCCCTTGCTGCATCCGTTTTTGGGCCCGATATCATAGCTTCCGAGTTTGGGTCATCTTCATCTCTTGATGCAATACCCAATAGCTGGAATGAAAACTGTAGAAATATTATAGGTACACTGCGATGACAAAATATGTAATATTTATCGTGAAAATAAAAGCAGAGCACAGCAAACTGAGCAACTACTATGGAGTTTGTTTAATCCTCATCATTTCATTGACCCTATTATATTTTTTAAATCTTGGGATCACTTCGGGGCTACCTACTTACGGCCGGTTTCAATAACGTATCTATCTTTAACAAACTGTCAAATTAGCTTCCAAAAGTAGCTAAAACGTTATATTTGCCTTTCAATCATGACGTTTCAGCTACAGCTACAGTTGGTAGCTAATTTGACAGTTGGTTAAGGGTAGATACTTTATTGAGACCGGCCGAAGGCCAGCAGGAGTTCGTGTGTTTGACCCCGACCGAGACCTTATAGCTCCGAACTGACAATTGCCAAGGCAATGATAACTAACCACGTCACTGTAAAAGTACAGGAAAGTGCCAATAAAGAAAGAACGTTACTAGAAATAAGCAGCTGCCTTTTTTTTCTACCATCGACATCAATTATGTATATGCTTACTTACGTTTCTGTCTCAAATACTATTGCGTAGTACCCTTAAAGCTATAAATAAGTTAGTGATATCAATACTGCTTGCAGGAATAGTTCGGAAGCGGAAGGAGCGATGACCGGCCCTTACTGACGGCCACAGAACATGGCCTTATTCATGCAGCACTTTCATGGCGCACCCAGTTACTGTGGCCTTATATGGATAACACGAGATAAAGTATAAGTCACAGCCAACTAGCTTAATCAGCCGTTTCATTAAACGTCTAGCCTTTTTGTTGAACTGTGCCGTTTAATCAGCGACATAAGTGACATGGGCTCGTCATTAAAAGATATTGAACCAAAGATGTCCCTTATGTCGCAAAAAAATCGGCGCAGCTAAACGAAAAGGCTAGGCAACCATTTTGGTATTTACCTGATTTAGGTAGGTATTTGGCTGCGACATATACATGGAGGCTTTATTGAAGCTATCGTTTTATCAGTTTTAAAAGCAGATGCCATAAAGTTTATTGGACAGTCTTGTGCTAACTTCTTTGACGTTAGGGTATTTCCGTTAAAGGAAAATGGTACATGAGTATGACTGTCTTTTGTTTCGTGGTTCGTTTTGAATATAGGTTAATTACGTCAATATATTTATGTAAGCTTTATAGAGTAGACACATTACACGTTCATAGTTTTTTTAGCTCTGACAACAACCTATGGCTAAGAGAATGAAGGTAACTGTGATGTAAAACCAAATAAAAGGAAATAACTGAATGAATTTTACTTAAGTAGGTACCTATTCCATGTTTGTCGATATGACAATAATTTCAACGTCACTTTCATCAATCAAACAATCCAGAAGTAACAGTTTGAACCTTATTCGTGTTCCAATTTTGAAATAAATTGCCGTAGTTAGTCTGTTATCCAGACAACGACACCGTTATTTTAAATTAAATACAGATACCGTTTCTGACATTTTTAATTATGTACCTATGTAAAGCAGAGTAACTGTTGTTGTGTTCGTCTTTGTTTAAATGTAGGTAGGTATGTAGTTACATTTCAATAGAGTTTCAAATCGAGTTTCAAATTACAGATTCTAATAAATAAAAATCCTTTAATTGTCATTGATGTGTTTAATTATTTCACAGATTTAAAAAAAAGGAGGAGGTTCTCTATTCTTCGGAATCCTATTACTAAGCCTCCGCTGTACGTCCGGCCGTTCGTCTGTCTGTCAGCGGTTTGTATCTCAGGTACAATAATAATTAGGCAGTTAAAATTTTCACTAAGTGTATAAGTATTTCTATTGCCGCTATAAAAGCAAATAATTAAAATTAAATTAATTTAAAAAAAAAGGGGGCTCTTATACCTACAAGAAACTTTTTTTACCGGAAAAAAACAGTTTACTTTCGTGTGAGAGACCGACTCGCACTTGGCCGGTTTTAGGTATGCGTCACACTAAATCCTGAAAAGCATTAGGTATAAGTAATATGTTCCAGTAGTAAAATGGTAAGTATGAGAATTATGCAATGCAAAATAGCGTCGAATAAAAAAGATTTATGACTTTAGCCAATAGTAAAGACTTAAAGAGCCAGCTTGTATATTACACACTGCAGCACTTCATCCGTCCATCCATACATACTCGTACATATATTCACTTGACTACACAATAGTAAAAATAAACAAACGTGGTTATCTAGTTATATACTGCAGTTACTAGTTGATTATTTCAGAGACCTCGTTCATTTCTGCTTTTGATCAATACATAAATAAAATACTCTATTTATTTATCGTTGTTTTATGTTTAACGTAAGTTAGTATTGTAACCGGACTTAAACAACATTAATTTTATTAAAAAGTAAACGTCTGTATACGCATCAACATCATACGTCGAGGTTGTTCTAGAAACAAAAATATGAAAAAAAAAAACAGGTACAAATACGACAAAGTCCCGGTTACTGCCCTTTTGGGATTCCAGAATAAAAAATACAATAAGCCCATGTGCCCAACGTGCCTTATTGTGTTGACAAAGTATGTCGTTCAGACGGGTGTTGCCTCGCATTCCACGCTAACCGAGCAAAGAAACAAATACCCGATATCTACAACGTGATACAACTGAGTCATCTTTCGTCATTCGACGAGCCGAGTTGTAGTGGAATTCTCATGGCCACAGTTCGCGTGCACCGGCGTTCGAGCGCGGTCAAACTTATCGTCGCTCGCTCTATTATCGTCGCTATTTTCGGTCGAGAGCCGTTCGATTGATAAGCGCCAAACTACCCTTGTGCTTCGATCGTGGCGCACGTATGCCGGCGCGAGAAACGTTACGTTCAATTCTAAGTTCGAAATTTGAATATATTCGTATTTGCGGCGTTGTCTTGTGGATTTGAATTTCGGTATTACCCTTGCAAATATACGAGTGACGGATGAGTGAGTTTTCGTTTCCGAAGGTGTTGTGGGAGCGCGAGTCGAGCGGCGCGGGCGCAATGGAGAGCTGTTACAAGCTCTACACCTGGGTCAACCACACCGTGCTCATGCTGCTCTTCCAGATATTCTGGAAGGTCAGCCAGATCACCGACTACTTCACGGGCAAGTGAGTACTACTTCTATTTACTTACTATTACCAGTGAACTTGGAAAATTTAATCGGTGATAAATATTCTGAAACCATTGTAGGTTTTTTCGTTTTAAGTATCAATAATGTTTTATGTAGGTAGGTATAAATATTGAAAAGTTAAAGAGTAGGTACCTAGGTACCTAATTTAAAACAAGTTCATTTGTACTGAATTTAGAAACATAAGTGCTATACATTGTCTCAGAAAAAACACAGGAAATTGTGCCTTCTAATTAATAGCGGAGATAGTACTTACAATTTATCTGATAAACAAAGACGTGATATAAATGATAAAATTACCTAAACTTCTTTATACTTACCTATATATTATAATTCGCTTCAATGTAATTTAATAATTCAAAATAAAAAACCAACTGCAGTGTGACTAGTTTTAATGGCAATAACTAAAATGAGCATAGAGATGATGAAAGGAAATACAAAACCACAGACATATCACCGAACTTCTATCGCCCATTATAAATACAATGGGGGCTCAGAACATAAAAAAATCCCCCTGAACTGCTACTACTCGTACGGGCTAATATAAAAGTATTAATATTCCATATCCATTTGACACATCAATAAATCACCCATTAGAACCCTCCTTATTTGTCTCCGAAGGGGAGCATAAAATAAAAAAATCGACTAAAATACAGCAAAGCACTGTCTCATGGAACACGTGCATGGCAGCTGATTCCTGTGGGCTAAAAAATAAACACTTCTACTTTTTTATATTTTTTTGGCAACCGATATTTCAGTCTCCACCTGAGCTCACTTCTTTTAAAATTATCTTTGGTAACATTTAAAAATACAACGCTACAAATTACGCGGTTGTTCGAAATTTTGAAAAAAGAAAGTCCATTCAGTCAAACAAAAAAAAAGATTTTCTATTGTAAGCTTCCGTGAAAAGTAAATAGTGTATGATGGTCAGTACTGAACTGCTGATTGGCAGGCGATACGCGCCATGTTGCAAAAAGGGAAGTGTATTATAGCACCGTGAAACTGTTAATCTTTACCGATATATCATAAATTCATAATATTGGGTTCAGTATTACCGAAGAAGTATGAAAATTAGATAGACCAAGCTCCAAGATCAAGTCCCAAGAAACTCTGAATAAGTGTTTGTTTATTTTCGAATAGAAAGAAACATAGAAGGAGTTGGCAATAAAATATGTTTCTTTCTTTCTATTTCTTATCGAAAAAAATAGATTTATTGCTTTGGACCTTTGTCCAAGCTCATCATCATCATCGTTCACTGGTCTTTTATCATTTCATCCACAAAGTGAGCTTAGGCTTTGAATTCCCTTTGATTTATGAACTCCATAATATATTCCGACTTCCCTATATGTTCTCTGACATAATATGGTCTGCCCGCATATCATAAATCTTTCTTGAACACAGCTCAATACTTTAAAGTATCGTAACACCAATTTAATTGAGTTTGTCATAATCTTCTCTGGAGGTTAGGTTACGATCCCGGCTTCTCAAAAGGTAATTGAACGTGTCAGATATAAGTTTGTTTTCATTACCGCTATCTGTTCGTATTCCCGGGGCATTTCATAGCTTGGATTCTAGACAAGGATGAGGAAAGTACCCAAACGTCTGAACTTCTTGGCACGTGGTGCACAAATTGATGTAATTAATGACAGACTGGTTGGATAGTACATTGCTTCGTTTTTATTGAAGTGTCCATTCCTTTGCTGCTTGTTATTATGCAGCATTTTGAAGTGGGCGGTATTCACTATCTTGTTATAAAATTCAATACCAATGTAGATAGCAAAAAAGAAAAACTTAAATAATGTAGCAACAATATTCAATACAAATCAACATTTTGTTATAACATCCTGATGCCTTAAACCATAGATCTATACCAAACAAACATATGTGGTTTCTTTATTTTTAATTGAAACAATGTCGGATCCATTGAATGTTTTCTAATGAGTACCTAGATTGATGTTATCTTAATTACATACGTGTCTAGAACGTGCTGTGTCTTCCGGATGTCTGCTGCGTGTTTATTTAATTCCTGTTCTTTTTTATTTAGGTACTACTCTTCTGTTTTTTTTTCTAAAGCTGTCACTATTTTATATTCACTGTACTTATATTCTTATCTTAATTAAGATAGTTTGTGAGGCTGGTGCGTTTCCTGCATCCTTTTCATCCATTCGTTTCAATTGGTAGAACTTTCTTTAGTTAGTGGCTATTTTAAGTATCTGTCTTATTATTGTATACTTAGCACTTCCCTTACCTTACCCGTCTTGCCTTTCTTAACCTTCCATATATGTCTTAAGGCATTTCCAAAATTAAGTATATCTAGTAAATTGCATCCTTTTGATAGTCAATGACAATCAAGACAGATTTGTCTTGATTGTCACTGTCTAAATTAATGTCGAACACCTACTTCCAAGTTATGTTATTAACATACTTACAATATTATACATTTATTAAAATTTTATGCACTGGTAAAACACTGTACAAAGGCGGACTTAATGCCTTGGGCATTTTCTACCAGCCTTAGACTTACTCAGACCTTAGGGTTGTGGAGAGATAACATGGCAGGTTCAACTTAAAGAAACACAAACGGAGGGTAGAAAACAAAAATACATAACATACACATAAACAAAGTCATTAAGAAAAAACGAATCCAAAGAATTAACGCTGTGATGATTCTACCAACTTCTTGCGAATGTGCTCACGGACCTTCACCTTAAAGGACAACCAACTTGTTGCCGTCCTGATGTTCAGAGGGAGCGCATTCCAAAGGAAAATTATAATATCTTCAGATACACAAACACAGGAAACTAGTTATTTATATTAGTATTATATTAAAATTAGCATTCCTAAGCTACCATTTCGTATTATGAATACAAATACGAGTATGTGCATATTAGGTGTGTGAGTCTAGTTTTACAAAACATCATATTCGTATGTTTTTTATGAACATTGTGAACAAAGTCAACGAGAGTACGAAACATGACTCGTGTCGCTTTGTTTAGGTTTATACTTGCAATTTCTTGCAAGAAAAGCTATGAAACCCACACGAAACTGTTTAGCTGGGGCATTTAACGATAGATATTATCAATCCTTACTTAGTATTAATCCCATTAGCTGTTAAGCTTTTGTCAAAAACCTACTATAAAATTAACAGATTAGACCTAGTTGGTTGTAAGTAGACATGCCCGAAAAACGTTTGAATATTTTCGATAAGGAAACGGGGCATCAATTAGTCTGAAGTTAAGGTAACACAGTAGGTATTTGAAACACCAGAAAAACTCGAGTTGTTGGCAGTTAATTATTTTTTAAATAATATACCTGTGTCGAAAAAAACCTAAATAGTGTTATTTAGGTAGATATTATTTATTATACTCGTTATTGCCTCGTCCTCGATGATGATAGAAAACTAGTGTAGTCTCGTATTTATAGTCTGTGGCGTCACATAATTTAGAAGAAATAAAAGCAGAAAACACATCCCTATGCGGGTGTGTGCTGCCATCTGTAACAATCTTCATTCGGATTTTATGTCTAATGTCGGCGTCACGTTATTCCTTAATTTTTTTGTTCTTTTGTGTTAAAACTACTCATCTAGCATAAAAATGGCTTAAAGGAAGTCAGAGGAGAAGATTAAAAGGTCACATCTACTGAAAAAGATAAAGAAACTCGAAAAACAGATTGTTCCGTTTCCAGGACTTGACGAAGTATGAAAATGGCCGCTATATCTTACAACGAAAACGCCGCCAAAGTTCGTTCGTGTCATATGCTTTGGATGTATTTGCGACCTACGATTGCACGTGGTAAAATAATTTAATGTATTTGCATGTGATCTGCAATGGATCTATTGGGAGCAATTTGCCTGACCTTTTTAGGGCGTTCTGCGGGAACGCACGTGGGTTTGTAATGGCTATATCACTGAGCGACTTGCCTTGCCTGACCTTATGGGGCGTCCTGCGGGGACGCACGTGGTTTTTACAATGGCTATGTTGTGAGCTAAGCATCCTGTGGAGTGTTAATGGCTATTGGCTATATCACTGAGCGACTTGCCTGACCTTTTGGGGCGTCCTGCGGGGACGCACGTGGTTTTTTACAAAGGCTATGTTGTGAGCTAAGCAACCTGTGGGGTGTTCTTTAGGGACACACAATGGTTAACATTATAACCTTCAAGGGAAGTTCTGTGGGAACTTACATGGTTATAGAGGGCAATGTTGTTGCCTTGACAGCATGCTTTATACTTTTCCAGTTACAAGACCAGTAAACAATTCACCTGATATACAGGAAAATAATTAAAATACCCCTCCGGAGTTGGTAAAAGATCTTCAACCAAATGTTGAATGTTGAGGAGAAAGACAAGATTGAAAAGGAAACTTCTATCATTTGCCAATTTACAACTTATGGTGCAACCTAAATTAAACCCTGGGGTAAGCGCTGCAATCAGTGAAATGTCTCGAAAGCGAGACCAAATCATACAAAGAGCAAATTACCACAGCCTTGTCATGTCTGGGCTCAGACCTTTAAATGTGCCTCAAGGGCAGAAGATGATCATAATTAAACATGATGCTTCAAGGTTATTATGTGACTCAATATGTCTAGATACAAGGGGACGCAGATCCCTCCTATTATCAGTCATACATAAGGAAATTAAAGTTTTTTGATGCAGTTGGAATCAAAAATATACTTATTTGGTGAAGACCTCACTGATAAAATAAGGACACCAAAATCGGTGAAAAAATTGGGTCCTGGCCCAATTTTGTTGCTGAAGTTAGTGGAAACAAAAAGTTTACCGCTGGACAGAATGCATGGGTGTCTAGAGCAAACAACTCTAAAATATCAAAGCTTTAAACTGGTGGGGGGGGTCCAACACCCGGAGCACCAGCAGTGGGCAAGAGTGGGAGGACAGGAGAAACCATCAACATTGCAAGTAAACCCACAGGTGGGCAATCCAATTATTTTTTTTTGGCATTGGAAACTAATCATCGCAGATCCTTTAATTCTTGACTGGGTCTACAACCCAGTCAAGAATGGAATTGTAGAGTACCTAGACAATTCCATTTCATACTAAGCTACACCAGAGTTTTCACTCGGCTTAGTGACAAACTTTCCAAAATGGAGCCCTCACAGATAAAATCTGAAATAAATAAATTAGGTACTTTCTTTAAAAGCAATAGAAATTTGTCAACCTATAGATATTCAGTTTTTTGCTCACAAATTTTAAATCCTAATGGAACTTTTATGTTTCATTTTAAATTTAAAAAAGTTAAATACTTTTGTTAAAACAGGTCATTTCAAATTGGAAGATTATCAGACAGTATGTAAACTTTTACAGAAGTATGATTTTCTTGTAACATTACATTTAAAAGATGCTTATTACATGATTAACATAAACAAGAATTATTTTTCAAGGAATATACTATGAATTTAATGTTTTTACTTTTTGGCTTATGTACGGCCCCATTAACATTTACAAAACTAATTAAACCAGTGTTAGCTTACTGAAAAAGAGGCTTTACATCAGTTACATATATTTTGATGATTTTCTATGTACAGAAAATAATTGTGTTTGGAGAATATACAGTCAACAGTAAATATAGGTACTAGAAAAATAGGATTTATAATTAACAAAGATAAATGTGATTTTACAACAAGACAATTTTTCAAAACCATTGTTATTGTATATTATATTTATTATTATCAATGAAAATTAATAATCAAATTATTTGCTAAAAGTCAAATTAAGGTTAGATTTCTAGCTCAGGTTATTGGAACCTTAATATCTGTTTGCCGCTATTAAGTATGGTTCTCTTTATACTAAAGACCTTGAACAACAAATATCTTATTTAAAAGATAATAATGACAATAATTATGATTTAAACACTGAATTGGATGGTGAAAGATCTCAAATGGTGGTCTATAAATATAGTAAAAATCGGGCAATCCCATTAGAACTTTTTTGAGTTAGAAATATTTACAAATGCCTCCTCCACAGGATAAGAGTGTCTTGTGACTCTCAGACTGGCCATGGGCAATGGACTGAGGATGAAGCTTGGCTTCACATTAATTCTTTAGAATTAGGTATATGCTGCTTTCTTTGGGTAAAAATGTTTTGCCAGCCATTTAAGAGATTTGTGAAGTCTTATTATGTATTGACAATATGACTGCAGTGTCATACATTAACAGATGAGGAGGAGTTCAATATCCCCACTTACATAAAATTACCAAGAATATTTGGCAGTGGTGTATGGAGTACCGTGTTACCCAGTTAATGGGTTGTGGAGGTCTGGTAGGCAGCCGCTCCATGTAAAATACTGGTATTCAGCTGAATCCAGTTTGTCTGGAAGCCGACCCCAATATAGTTGGGAAAAGGCTAGGCAGATGATGATTTGGCAGTGCTGTGAATCTTGAAATTTATTGTTTTTTTTTTGCTACCTATATAAATACCAAAGATTATGTGATAGCAGATTTTGATACAAGAAGAGAACCAAGCAATACAGAATGGGAACTATGTAACACAAATTACCTTAAATTGATGTGTTTGCATCACGGACTAATACAAAGTGCCATAGTTATGTATCATGGCACCCGGACCCAGGGGCTGTAGCAGTGGATGCTTTTACTTTGCATTGGTCTCAATGTCATGTATTCTATGTTTTTCCTTCCATTCTCCATGGTTCTTAAAACCATTGAAAAGATAACAGACAGAGCAACAGGTATTGTAGTAGTTCCCCAGTGGAGCACTCAACAATATTTAATAGATTGCTAATAAAGGAACTGGATATATTTCAACCTTCTAAGGATCTCCTCACTTTGCATAATTCCAGATTGTCTCATACCTTCAGAAATTGACATTGAGGGCAGGAATATTACCAGGAAAACATTTGTAGACCGAAATTAGTGATGATGCGGTGGATATTATGATGAACTCAATATCTAAAAGTAAATTAAATCAATACTCACCTGCAATTGTAGCATGGGCTAAAAAATATTGTAAGTCAGAAAATATAAATATTACCAAGCCCACTATTACTGAGGTCCTTCAATACCTCACTTGGAGTTTTTTCAGGAGGGAGTTTCCTATGGTAGTTTAAACTGTCTTAAATCTGCTGTAGCTTTAGTTATAGGACCATATTTAGATACAGATGAAAAAAGCAAAAGACTCTTCAGAGGTCTCTTTGAATTAAGACCTACAAAACCTAAATACTTGGGAATGATTGGCCACCAGTCAAAGGTCAATCTCATTAATTAATGTTATTAATATAGTAATCAAAGAAGACTGCATAATGATTAAAATTGAAAATATAATTAAAATTTCAGGGCCAAATAGATGCCAACCTTTTTTCTTTTTTAACTGTTCCCTTCTTTAATACTAGACCAAGAGTGTCCCCAACTACAGCTGTGGTTAATTATTTAAACATAACAAAAGGTCTGAGAGACCACTAATTTGCTAAGATAAAAAAAAAAAAAAAAAAGCCCTATAAAGCTGTGAGCTCCAGAAAATTCAGCCGTTGGGTCAAAAAGCTATGAAAGAGAGTTGAATGGACATTAGCACATGGTCGACGCTCACGCATAGTACCCGCTATGCAATAACATCAGCAGCTTACAGTAAGGGGTTTAATATCGATGTAGAAGAGCGACTGGTTGGACTGGGGAGTCAACAATTTTTGCAAGGTTCTACAATGGACCTATAATTAAATTAAAGTTTTTTGTGATTGTTTCTGAAGAGACATTAAAAATAACTTGTGTTATTTTGTTTTATTTCAAAATAAATTATTATTGTTTTTACAACTAATCTTTGAACATCTACACTAGTTTTCTATCATCATCGAGGACGAGGCAATAACGAGTATAATTGAATAGTCAAACGAACTTACCTGTAAGTGAAGTTCGACGGTAATTATACGAAGTTATTGCCTCGTCCGAAGATGATGAGTCCCACCCGACCCAAACATTTCATGCTATATGAGCATGGACCCTATGTTGTAAAACCAATAAAATTGCTATGAACTTAATGAAGATTGTTACAGATGGCAGCACACACCCGCATAGGGATGTGTTTTCTGCTTTTATTTCTTCTAAATTATGTGACGCCACAGACTATAAATACGAGACTACACTAGTTTTCTATCATCATCTTCGGACGAGGCAATAACTTCGTATAATTACCGTCGAACTTCACTTACAGGTAAGTTCGTTTGACTATTCAATTATTTAATGCATACCACGCAGTCTTGCATTCGGTGTGCTCTTTACGTTTCCATTCACTTCGTTACAAAATGTATAGGTATCTTAGATATAGATATAATTATTGATCTGTCTTATTTTAAGACTAGGTAAATGTCAGTAGGTAATACTAAAACTAGATTTTGTGTGAGTATCGTCCAGATTCGTTCAATACCTACTTATCAAAATCCGACTATGTATATTTCCCACATTCAATTTAAGTGATATCTAAATAAATATAAAAGACAAACGTTTTCGTTGATTTGCTTCTGTTATTGACACTACCAAATCGAAGAGGGATCTTCAATGGAGGAGCAAAAACATGAACTTTATTTTTAAACACACGTCACCATTCGTTCGTTTTTCAAATCGCAAGTCTTGTGTGTATGCATCCAGCCAGTCGTACAATATCGTTTGAGTATATTTTTATGCTGTGGAAAAGTTTTTATCGAACACAGGTTTTTAGTCCGTCTAATGTTCTGTGTCCAATACGCTAGCTAATTACAAGGTTATCAAATTATAAAATCGATTAAGTGGTAAGGAAACCAGTTCATTACTTCGTAAATACTTTATTTAACAAACTACAATGTTTTAGAAAATGCTTCAGTTTTTATTTATTTCCGATTTAAGTATTTGGAAAATAAATTGATTTATACCTGATTGGCAATTCTCGATACAGAATTTATAAAATAATTAATAAGAATCAATGAACAAAACACAATAAGAATGCAATACTAATTCAATTAATTCTTTACTAATAAGAATTAGGTACTTAAAAATAAATTAAAATTTATCTGTTAGAATGTCACGGTTGCTACTGTGCTGGGTTCAATGATGACTGACAACAAGTCAACTGCAGGTCACTCTTATTAGCCAAGATAGGGACATAATGGGCCATTAGCCATTGTTATCTATCTTATGGTAGCCTTCATTTATTTTTTTATCAGACCATTAGGCCCTGTCCTATCTTACCAATACTAACTTATTGTTCAGTACCTTGATCCTATCTAGATTCTCGACTAGAAAATACTTAGGTAATTACATAATAACGAAGGTTCTGATAAGCGTACCCTGCAGACTCATTCAATGATGTCGGGTCATTTAGACTTCTCAAGATCATAATATTACCAATTCTTTAATTGTATTTGATGAAACCAGTACATAAAATCTAGTGTATAGAACACTAGATTTTATGTAGGTACTGGTTAGAGAGTCATTAGATTTTGAAACCACGGAATCCATAGACTTAATAAAAAAGGTTGCATGAGATGGATACTTATTTAAAGTTTGAATTTCGAAGATACCAAAACACAGTAATTTTTTCCTCAAATTCAGCTTGAGGTAAACATCACAACTACAACTTATCATGCACATCAGGTATGCACCCATGACATCACACTGACCTCAGCGTCATGTTGTAAGGAAACGTGCACACCATAACATTAGGCCGTGATTGCAAAGTGTTTCTGTTACCAGTTTCGCTTTCTAGCACTGCGGGGCCATAGACAATCTATAATGCAGCTCATTGCAGGTGTAACTGCACCAGGGCGTGACGTAGGTTGCCCATAACGGTGTGTTTGTTCCGCGGTCGTCAGTTGTCTATGGTAGGGGTTCGACTAAGTGGTTGTAAGTAGTCCGGATGGGTTTGCAATGTCTGTCGTCGTACTGGGTTTGCGTTGACCCTACTATTTCCATAAATTAAATCTGCCCTTAGTAGTAATTGACTCAGGCCCGACATGCTATAGGTGCTTAACGTCGAGACTAGGTCGTGCAAGTGATTTACTATTCAGGGGGTTTTTTGTACAAGAAACTAACTTTGTAGGCACTCTGACGAATGATAGAGACTCATTTAATGCACTGGTGCAAATCGTACTCATACAAGGATGTCATCTAATATGATTCATTGTACCGAAGTACCGACGAGTTTATTTCAAGTTAAGTGCACTAGCCCAATCCATGCCATTCAGAAACTGATAGAATATTTTACTGTCTTGAATGGCTTTTGGTGCAAGTTTAGATAGGTATGACAAAAATTTCATCTCTTAACATCAATAGGTATAAATCTAAAAATAACAAGTCAACAGGAAAATGATTTCACTTCTATATCATATTGTTGAAAGGTGAAACACCTACTTGGTGTAGGTAACTTTAACAGGAAATGAGATTAGGCTCCACTTTTGTTGAAAGAATCATATTGTCTAGATAGTGTACGAGTGCTTTCGTTTCTAGCATTTACAATTCTTCAATATCTAAGTTCAATATTTCAGATAACGCTGAGCAGCCTGATACCTACCTACTAACCGAATTACTGCTAGGCAGTGAAGTCAGTTATGTTTCGTGCCTTGTGCAAAATAAACGCAATTTAGCTAAATTGTCTGATAAATACGAAAATATGCTGCTGCATCTGGGAAGTCTAGACGACATTGCAGAGGTTCCGAAAATAGATCCAGATGGGTAGGACAATAATTTCTCCTCTTAGAAACAAAATTTACACACATTAAACGATTTTGTTCGAAACACAATCATCCTTGATGCCGTTGAACATAAAACACGCATCCTTACATGTTCGTGACCAATTACGAATGGACGAATGCATCCATGTTTTAAAATATTTATGTAAAAACCTTTAGATTGTGTAGTTAGGCCATTACCGAGGCTGCATGGTACGACGTCAATCAGATCTAATAGATATAGACCAGTCAACGCGGTGCCAAAAAACACACACGCGGTCAAAGAACACGCAATGATTGTGTCCAAAGTTCATAGGTTTTATACATTTTTATATCAATCCATGATGCATCCGAAGAAAGTTGTCTAATTTCAGACTATTGGCAAATCTTACAGGTATTTTGGCATGATAGTAAGGGACATTTCCGTTACGTAGGGATTATCTGGAAATTGGTACCAAGTGAAGGTGAAGCACTGGCAACACACAATGTATCTATTATTTATGGTTCAGCACCACATCTGTGTTAATTTCGAACGGTTTAATTCTAAATTCTGTTCTGAAATTCTGCCAGTTGGAACACCGAGTGTCATCAGACTTTTCTTATATTTATAAACTAGGACAGAATATTAACTATAATATTGTGATTTGCTACGATGTTGCAGTGCTGGTAGGTCAATTGTAGATATTATGTAATATAACTACTAACTTATTCACATTCAAATCAAAATTCAACAATTAATAAAAAGACAAACTAACGGAAAGACAAAGAACAATCATAAAAACAACCTAATGGAAAACAATGAAGTAATAAATGACGAATGAAGAAACACAAAAAAATAGTTATCAAATGCCATCAAGGAAGTTAAATAACTTTGAAAGTGGATCGATAAAAAACCCAGATTCCATGGACCTACTTATCGCCGCCTACTTTTCTGACATTTATATCTAGCTAGTAACATTGTGTAAATGAGACATCTTACTATTTAGTACAAGTGTCTGTTGTCGCTGGTATGATGTGTGTGACTACATAATTTAACAGATTCGACTTTTATGTTCTAGATCTAGAAACCCACATCAGAATAAAAATTCTTAAGTCATGTAATTTTTTTAACTGACACAATAATAATATCTGTTGCCACGCGACTCCCGGCGGTCATCATGTGCATTTAATGTTCTTCGATTTTTCGTACTTATTTTGAGATGCACCATGGTCTTCCTAGTCTCTGGTTTATGCAAGATATTTATTATAGTGATTGTTTTAATATTTTTTTAGATGATCAATGAATTTTGTGAAGTTTAACTTATGCTAAGATTCACTTTATTTTTATTAATCGATTAAGAGTGCTTAAACATCTATTACGTTTATACAATAACAAAATTTCTCTAAACTAAAGTCTAAAATATCTGTTTGTGCCTTGAGAAGGTTATTATTAGCCTATGTTAATACCATAGACATAGTAATTAAAAACTCAATAAGCATGGCATTAGTAAGCTTGCCGATTACACTACCAACAAGTATTTAAATAATTTAATTTCCGTTATTGCTATAATTTGCCTTATATTGTTATTCAAGTCTTGCTCATTAAATTAACAAATCTCATTGAAAGTCAGACTGTGTGTCCTAAATAAATTATTATCATTTATTAATGAAGGCTGTGCTAGGAAGTACTTATAAGTAAATAAAACAATATTTTATGGACACAAATCAAGTTTCAATGATCAATGACTTGTTTTTATTTATTATTTTGTAACTTGTATTTATATGTATATGAATCATTTTTCTGCTTAATAAGGCAAGATAAAGTGCGGAGACGGCTGCATGAGTCAGTGCAGACTGTCCTTAACGCGGTCATAAGGTTAATTTGTTCCTTATTTTATTTTTGTTTAAAAGGAACAACAGAGAGTTTCAATTTAAAACAGAAAACAGAGATACGCAAAACATAGAACAATATTGTAGCCCGCAACGGTTATTCACAGATTAGCTGATTGATTCCATGATATTCTTTCAATTTTAAAATAAAGACTCCTTTGAGTAGTTTTGCTGTTTCTTAAAGGTAGTTTTCGATTTGACCATCTGTGCTGGAAGATCCTGAATATTACACTAAATTGCAATAATTATTGCTACCAACCTAAGAAGTTTTGAAAGGAACTATTTTACAAAGCTAGGCTAACTACTGTCCAAATTATGATTTATAACTGAAAAGCGTTGTAATCATAGAAATATTTTACCATAGAAAACTAATAAAGTAGGTACCTCTAGGTAAACCTTATATACCCTTATATATAACCTTATATAGTAATTAAATAAAGCTGAAGACTTTTTTGTTTGTTTGTTTGATCGCGCTAATTTTTGGAACTACAAGTCGGATTTGGAAAATTATTTTTGTATTTGATAGCCACATTCATGAGGAAGGCTATGGGCTTTATGGGAATGGGAAAAACGGGATATGCGCGTACGAAGTCATGGGAAAAAGCTAGTATAATATATATCTATCGTCAGGTAAAACCGTTTCATTTTATACTTAGGTATCATTAAGCCCCATCGTAATTGTATAACTACCGCTAAATAGTAAAGTTCATTGACCTTTCATTAGAAGTGGCCCTGTAACTAAAGATAGGTAACAGAAATCTAAATGAGAATCGTCTATTTCATTGTTTATTTGACGTAAGGATTTCGTCTTGTAACGTAATCATCTGAAATAACAATGTATACTTACTTAGAATACAATAATAGAAAAACAAGTTTATCTAAGAAATAATATTTGACCTTTTAAGCTTGAAAGATTGTCCAACCTATAGAAAGAGACATACATTTTAATATCCAATAGCGGAATAACAACTGTTCTATTTAGATTTAAATTATTTAAATCCTCTTCTACGTGGATTTCAAAAGACATCCATTTCTAGATGGCTATAGAATTCGTTGTCGAGATTGTTAAATGAAATAAAAAAGAAATTATGTATGTCTAGGTATTCCACGTAGTTTGACATTATTATAAGGCAGTAGAAGACTCGCCTAAGGGGTTTGACTAGAATATTAATGCTCAATTAAAGAGACAGGCCACCGGTGATTTTACCTACCTACATACAAAGCGGCTGCCTACATTCTAGACTAGAATAAAATCGTAGGTAAAATATTATAGGTACCTATAGATAGTTGGTTATGTTTGTACATACTTAGTCGTTAGTTGTCTAGTAAATCTCTCACCAAACAACCGAATCGCTCCCATTCAATAATTTATTCTCTATGAAGAAATATAGCTCTTAAAACGTGATCTATTTCTAGAGTAGGTATATTATCAAAGCGTCGTTTCGTTCAATTTGGCACATCACTGTGAGCTTTGTTTTCGACGATTTATATGTATTTATACAAGCGAGTGGATCTTCGAATAAAATTTACGTCATTTTGCGAAAATCTGGTTTATGATGAACGTTGAATTTGTGTGTTTTGGCGCGAAGATATCGCACGAGTGTGATAATCTTTTAATTGTGTTTATTATTTATTTGCTGGTTGGTTTTTTTGCACTCGTTGTGTATGTGTTAGCTTTTAATTAAGTGTGCAAACAACTAATTAAGTCTTGTCTAGTCATAACATTCATTGTCATCTCCTTACACTATCTTAATTACTTTCTCCGTGGAATTATATAAGTATCATAGACTTGGAAATACTTTGTGTAAATCATCAAACGCAAATACACTATAAGTAGGGGAGAGACCTACGCAAAAATGGTGGGTATTTTTAATTGCAGAGACAACTGAGAAAAAAAGTCTGTT
Organism: Mamestra configurata; assembly: GCA_002192655.3. Lineage (NCBI taxonomy): Eukaryota > Metazoa > Arthropoda > Insecta > Lepidoptera > Noctuidae > Mamestra > Mamestra configurata. Next base: position 294,623 of record NDFZ01005268.1, on the reverse strand, counting down.
CACATTTTCATACAACAAGAAAAAAAGTTGTTTACTCTGGTGGTTCGCCAAATTTTCGCATAGGACTGTGCTATCAGCGCTTTGTCATATACCTATGTATGTTTCAATAACCTAAAATACAAAACAAAAGTAATTTTAGACTTTCAGTAGGTACCTGCCTGGTAACATCTGGCTATCTACAGAAAGTTCAAAGATTCATGGTTTAACTAAGTTGAAAACGAAAACTCGACTGGTAGGTACCTAGTTATTTTTCTAAAGTGAGTAAATATTATTTGACCACATCCTATCCATCCGAATTAGGTTAACGTTGCTCAAGTAAACTGTCGGAAGGTAATTTTATATCGACAGTTTGCCAATATTTCCGACAAAAATATGAAGGTAGCTAGGTACGTAGCTATTACTTAGGTATACAGGGTGACTTAATTTATTGGCCATATTAAAATAATTTATATATAATTTTACACATCTATATACCAGCGGGTGAAATTCTCATGAATACACAAGAAATACTACCTACTACACGATATTTTCACCCTTGAAACTTTCTCGTAAAGAAACCTATACAGGGTGTTATATTATATTTATCGTTATTTATAATATTAATCGGTCTTTGATTTTGAAGCTGAAAGAAGACACCAAAGTATCCAGCTGTCCTAGTACATACCTAAGGATTGAAGGCTAATCTGTGTTTCTATTCAAATCCAACTTTTTGTTTTGTGGAATAATTTGGTTGTGAATGAACGAAACAAAGAAGATAGTAGACAGATAAACATAGATATGAGTGTTTATATCTATTGATTGGGCAAACCGAGGCATATTTTTGGGGTTATCTTTATTCTATGGATAAACGCTTCACTGATATTAAAATTCTTAATTATCGTTAATAATTTATTATCATTATCCTGCCTTTAGGAATATCCAACTTTTCTATCTATGAATGGTATTAGATAAGTACCTACTTATAATTATTTCAGATTTAAACCTACAAGTAAAAGATAATCAAAATGAATTGCAAAAAGTAAATGCCCTCTAACTACAAGACATTCTGATCCGTTCAATTCAATGTATGTGTATTGTATGGTTAGTTTAAAACATCGTCTATATACATATCCCAGGAACGTGACATTTAAAACAAGATCAAAGTCAACAGTAGTTAAAATCTACATGGCTGATGCAAAAGGTGATTAAAACTACTATCGATTCCTACCAACAAAAATGCAGCAACATCGCTATTAATTTAAATAAGCTAGGTAAAGAATCTGTTCCGGTGTTTATTTTCTTATCTTGGACTACTAACGAAACAGAACGCATATGGTTTTTTTTACAGAGCATTGGTATCAGAAAAGTATTTGGATTACGTATTATTTTTATCCTCTATTTCTTTGCGACTGTCGATAAACTAAAATGTATGCTGTGAAACTCGGCAATAGTGTTGTCCATCAGTGAAAGATTTTTTGTAAGTACCTCCAGACCTTTTACAAACATATAAATATCTTTATATAATATTAGTTTAGTTGAATATCTACCTATGACGTCATTTACCGGTGCAGCGAACGGTAGTTGAACAATCGTATATCAGGGTTTTCAAACATGCGCCTACGCAAGATGCAGAGTTAAGTTACGCATTAGGTATGTAGCTACACCTACAGTAGGTGTACGTAAGGGGCTTAAAGATCAATATATGAGACTTTTGAGTTTTAAGCTCCTTCCGTGAACTTTCGAAGATGTCTATGGATTTACTAAGAAACTTTATCTTCTTCTTCAACACGATTCTGATAATCCATCCAATCCTCCATTGCTCGCCACTTAACTGGTCAGTTTTGATTGGAATACCTCTTCATCATTGCTGCCGAAAGACGACCACAGCTGGATATAGGCCTCCCCCATGAGTCGACACATTAACCGGTTCTGGGCGTCTCACATCCATTGGATTCCCGCGGCCATCACCAGGTCATCGGTCTACCTCTTACTTGACCAATATCCCGATTCCCGATCGATACAAGCCAATAACATTAGACAAAAATCTTTTACCATGTGCAGTAGTATTTCAGTCACTTTTCATACATCAATAACTACTCAGACAGAACTGTTTACAAATGCTAAAGAGGCCAATACACTGGAGTAAACTTTTACCTGAAATCGCGAAAAAATGATCGGCTGTTCCCTTACATCATTGCTGGGGCATTTGTTGCGACACTTCTTCCGTGCGGCGCGGCGGTTGGGGACTTTGGGGACTGTCTGCATGTTAATTTTCACCTTCAAAAAGTGTTGATTCTTAGCTTAATTTTATTAATAAATTAATTGATTTGATTTTGAAATATACTCAGTAGCTGATTTTTCTTTCTTATTTAATTGTTTGTTCCACTATTTATGACGTTTTCCACCCCCAGAAATGTTACTAGTCAATTAAGTCAACCCCAATTATGTACTAGGGATACTAGCTTGATAGAGTTCAGCCAATTTGATATGCTTTTATTACTAAAACGTTTTAAACATCCTATGGGAGTACCTACGTGACGATACATGCGATCGACGCGACGTCCATTATGTCCTACGTATTCCCTGAATATTTTACCGTTTTCAACGTAAATTGTATCCCATCGGTCTATTAAACGATAGTTTTTACCTTATGAGGACTTATTTTATAGTTCCATGATAAATTATCTAGGTACCTATAGCTTAATTGGAACTGCCTACAGTGGGTAGGTAGGTACTTACCTATTAATCATGCTGATGTTTAAACACAATATTTTATTGGATTTTTATTTCAGCACACAAGTACCTAATTGTATTAGTAATTGATAAAGGTATAAGTACTTTCGGTATATTACTATATATTTAATAGTCATAAATTGGTTAATTACAGCTAATTAACAATCTAGGTAATTAGGGCATTGTTTTAAGTTGCGATTTATTTATAAGATTATTTTCAGAATAAATTGTTCGATAAATTTGCAAGTCGAACCACTTTAATTTATGAATCCAATTTAAATGTAGGTACCTACTTACATAATTTTAGATTTACGCGAGTCTTTTTCGGCACCTAGGTTCCTAGACCTTCCTAGGTAAGCGACACGCCCAAGGATGCAGTGTAGTGTAAGGTAATAAACAACCACAAAGGGTATTCTATGATTAAAATAGTGACGTCCGTAATACGAACAATGTATACCGACCGGTATTGCTCATTGACCATTCAAACCGAACGCATTTAAAACGATATTCCATTTTTAAATGACGCTATTTCGTTATCGGTTCTCATTTACAAAGTAACGAAAGAAGTTTCTTGAAAGAGGTCCTATAACACCTATTTAAATATCATCAGAGTCATAGTGGAATAGTCACTATTAAATATCATCTTGCTGAGCTGATGATGGAAGGTATAAGTCAGGATCTGATATCTCAGGAAAACCACATTGGAATAATGTTCATTTATTTGTGGGGTATCAATACTAAAAAGAGGAACTTGACTGTACCTTTCCAAACTCGATGTAAAGGGAATAGAAAGCGTGAACGTCAGTATCCTAGCTGAACAATAACCTTTAAAACACGACGTAGAGGGAGGAACATATCCACTATTCCATTATCTTTTGCTTCTAATAAGAGAGAAGCCTTGCCAAGTTTTTATATTGCGTTTCCATTCAAAATACTTACTTACATTGTATGTGCCAGTAGTTTTCCATATAAAGTCTGTCGAATGATGTTAACATTCCAATGGTAAATAGGTAGGTACCTAGATGCTTTTCTTTAATTAGCCCATTTTCCCAATAAATACCTAAATTTTTAAATCAAATGTCGTTTATGACAATCTGACCACCACTGACTGAGCGAAACCTTATACCTATTCTACTAACGGCCGGTCTCAATAACGTATCTACCTTTACCCAACTGTTAAATTAGCTACCAACAGTAGCTGAAACGTCATGTTACAAAGGCAAAAATGACGTTTCAGCTACTGTTGGTAGCTAATTTGACAGTTGGTTAAAGGTAGATACGTTATTAAAACGGGCCGTAAGGGTGCAAAAGACTGTAAACTGAGTCTTTTAAGCCATTGATCTATCTTTATATAGGGTATTTCGAGAAGGTTTTCCTTTACCCCACGAGTCCAAAATTCATGCCGCCATCTCCTAGGCAAATCCTTTCTTGGTACCACTGCGTTTAACTCAATTATTTTAGCAATCAATCTGAAATGTAAACAAATTATTACACAAAACAGTGCAACACATGTTACAAGTTACGTTTCGCATTGTTTAATGAACTTTACGATTGTAATAACTACTGTAGACATCATGAAAACGTGGCACAATGTATATATAAAATAAACTGTCTATATTAATACAATAAAGTTGAAGAGTTTGTTTGTTTTAATGCGGTTATTTATGGAACTGCCCGTGGAATTAAAAAAATAATCTTTATACAGGGTTATTTTTCAATGACCAGCAAAATTATCAGGTACGTTGGATTTTTTTTTTTACGTACCTGAGACTTGAAAAAAAAATTCTCAAAGATACATTTACGCAAAAATACACTCCCAAAAAAGTACATTTTTCCACGCATAGCTCTGCAAAATGTAGAGGACACAGCTGTTAAGTTTTGATAGGTATAGATAAGGATAATTTGGACCTTGGAGGATAGTAGATATACTTTTAATCCCGGGAGTCCGTTCCCTTGGGTTGCTTTCCGTCTGTAACGCGGGCGAAGCCGCTGACTGAAGCCACATACGAACATATTATAACGTAAGTGGGTACAGCGGTCACGTGTGGGATCTTCTTAATAAAACAAAGATCTTTATTGGAATGATAAAATGCATGTGTTCAGGGTGAACACTGAACGGTGATCTAAGGCAGCTGTTATCAACGATTATTTATATCTCTGATTAAAATACATTGACTTTAAAATGGCTAGCAGGGCTTCGCCCACGTGAAAGTTGGAAATAGTCGCAAGCGAACATACTCCCAAACTTTCCAAATCCGACTGATAGTTCAAGAGATTAGCGCGTTCAAACATAGGTACTCTTTGGCTTTATTATATTAGTATAGATTATATATTAAAATTATATTATATAAAGAAACTAATATTAATGTAGATAGCATGGATGAATAAACAGGATAGAGCGTGGCATAGACTAGAAACAGTCCACACCCTAGGTAAGGTTCAACAACCAACCAACAGTTCTGACTAACTAACAATTAATCATTAGTTACACTAAACTAATGAATTCAACAGAATACATACACCCTTGAATATGCTAATTGATATTCAAACATAGTGTCAATTGTTTCTGTTTAAATGGAATTGAATACCTATGCTAAACTATCTCCAATGCCTCCAATATAGTCTTAACCTCGAGATATTTTTAGAACGATGACATCAAGAACAACAATTACAACATTTAATTAAACTTTTCAAATCGTTCCATTAGCTAAGTCGTCCTCTCGTTATCTCAGAATACTCGTTCATTGCACCATCTTGCTTCATACAGTCGACCTTCACGTTGTTTGGCTATCAGAGAAAATCTCAAGAAACTGTGGACAATATGCCATTCTATTAGCCAATAAGAGTACCAATTCTACTACTCTCTTTGAATTCGCATCTCACTCGCTATCTGTCAAAAATGTATGAAAAATGAGTTTTTTTTTTTGACAGATTGCGACTGAGATGCGAATGCGAACATTGCTTAAAAATAGTAGAATTGGCGCTAAGATTGCCGAAATGCCAAAAAAGGGATTAATCACGTGACATCTCGACAGCGTTTGCCAATCCCTTCAATATGTATTTGCGTATTGACACGCTAGGTACCGCTGCCTAAAGCCCAAGGAGGTTCTAAGTGCACTCGATAGCTATTTGAATACCTACAAATGGAATAACGTTCGATTTGATTTGATTTCGTGAGTGGATTCTAGATAGTAACCTTTTTCATTTCAAATATTTAGCTTGCCTGGTCGTCGTTAGATCGATTCATGTCGATTCCAACTAGAACCTAATTTACTTTGAATCGTTTTCATTAATCGTAAAATGTCAGGGTTCAAACATATCAACTGCAATTCGGAAAAAGAACGGTCAATTGTCATGAGTCGCATAGGAAAATACCCCATTTGATACGGCCTATGTAACGAGACCATCGATTCTATCATAGATATATGTAGATAAGTTCAACGATATAGTGGCCGCGAGCTGTATATTATTGCTGGCAATAAATTAATTTGTTTTGATTTAGTTAATCTATGCTACTATCTAGGTAGATGATGTCCCACTCATTTAAATATAGTGCTAAAAATTTCAGCTCATTAATTAAAACATATGTACGTAAAGTTAGAACAAACCCAGAACTTGAATAGCATCAACTGATATAATATTTGAGAAATTGTGCAATCACAATGATAATAAGCACTATTTATAGGCATTACCAACTAACTGTATGTACCCGCGCATATCGCTCAGTAAATATTACACTACAGTAACGTGTTATGTCTAGCGTCACATTCACGAGTTATCGAGCCAATTTTCAATTCCACGTGAATTCCTAGAACTTAAACGTTATTATCTAATGAGTTTACTCATTACTACTGGTAACAAACAATCTTTTCCGATAACTAGATACTATGCCAATAAGGTAAGAAAACTTGTAATGGTGACATGAGAATTAACGATTCCATTTTCCTCTTTCCAGGTCTCCAGAGCCGAAACCTGAGAACATGGTCATCACTTTTTCGCCTCTCACAAAGGAGTCAAAACTCAGAAGACATATCAGATCTATGTCGGACGTACAGAGCAGCACACCGTACAGAATTCCCTTCAGATCCAGGAAAGGCAGCACCCACACGCTCATGTACGACTCTGACACGAGAGCCAGAAGAATTCGAAGTCACCATAGACACGTGCAGGTCGATTCAAGCGACTCCAGCGACTACTTCGAGTCACCCAAGAAAATCAGAAGTCTGGGACAGAACATCATGAAACACTCAGACTCCATGAGAATACTGTAATACAGTCATTTGAGATGTGATTTTAAATTATAAATGAGGCTGTACAATCTAGTTGTCGACTAGATCGGGATCACGTCGGGTGTCCGTCGATTAAAAGAAAAATCATATTTCAATTTAATTGGGACGTCAAGTTCAGAAGAAACTGGAATTCGAAATGTTTGTATGTTAAACTAAGCATGGCAGTAATATTAAATGCATAGTTCGAAAAGTTGAAACGACTTTAGCAAATAGTTTTTGCTACTATACTGCAAAATTTACCTTGTATGTCGAATATCTGACGATCCCAAAGATTGATCCCAACGTGATTCAGCGAAGTAACAGACTATAGTGATTTCCTTTATGAGACTGTGATGAAGTAGGTTAGCGGTTATGATAACTATTTAGTTGTAATTTTTAGTTTTAAGTTTATTTTTCATTGTCGATTTGTGTCAGTGACTGTGGGATGTACCGAAATGACGAAGACAAGCACTGATGTAGGATATGTCGAGAGATTGTGATTCGCGTGAAATATTTTTGTATGGAAAATATTCAGAAATTGTTGAGTACTTTTAATGAAATCAGAGAGTCGCAAGGGTTGCAGAAATTGTGGTTGAAGTTTTACCCATTAGTTACCAAAATTTTACCTATGAATTTTTGAGTCAACGAATCGAAATGAAATACAATACTTACATCATGAGTACTTTTCGCCTGAATGAAATTTATTGCATGTGTAACGATTGAAATCTAGCGCAAATAAAATAGTGTGTGTTTTCAGAGTAAACTACGTTTCTCATACCTTGCGAAGAAGTTCAACGGTACCTATTCGAGCCAAAGCTCTGTTAGTGGCCATATTTACAGAATAATGCTAAAACACTTAGTCTGTAGAAGCACTAATTATGACTATCTTGTTTTTCTAGAACACATTGATACAAAATCTTAATGGTTTAGTCCTTATAAGTTTACCATGAACGAAAAAATAGTCTAGATGATGATGAAATGTTCCCTAATGATGTTTCTCGAACAGACGAAAGAGTTCAGTGTTATTTGTACAAAGAAAATACTGAAACGTTTATATTAAGCGTTTATTTGAGTTGTTCTGACATCATGACAGTGGAAAATTGTGACAAAAGAGAAATGTAAATATGTACTACCTAATTACACACTGAGCTACTGAGTAAATGTTTAATCAATATCTCGCACATATTATTAATGAGTCAAGAGAGGATTTTCTTCTTAATTTGTCCAAATATCTTAAGTTTGTAAGTATCTAGATGCCCTAAAATCTAAAACAATGTCTTGTGCTGCAAATATTCTTTTGTTTTGTTATGTATAGCGTGGAAGTTGACAATACAAAATGTAGATCTAAGTTTTTAGTATTTTGGCTTATTTTGCTTACTCTGGACCAAAAAAAATATCAATGAAAACGGAATTTTGTATGGAATTATGTAGTTTTTAGAAGATGTTGTCAGAGAGAAGTGACATAGGCCTTCAATTTTACGAATGTGATAAGTAGCAGTTAAAATATTATAATATTGTTATTTTTTACATAATGAGCCGTGATGAATGTCAATAAACGAAGGAATTCTATTCTTATTTTGTTTGACATTTTCCCCATATTTTGAAAAAGGTTTTTTTCTAAAGTTTTTGAATTTCAGTCAGTAATTCAGTACTACCGAAGCTAGACTGTTATGCTGGTACCTACACAGTAAGCGCCATCTATTAATTACATTCCGGGGGAAGTGAAGGGAGCGGGGGTTTGGTGAAACACATACTTAGTAATTTGTTACGTACCACAAACAATGCTCTATTGACGTCATAAAAGATACAATACGATACGATACGAGTGATTTATGGAAAAGTTCTCTATCTAAGTATAGTAAATAAATAAAATCATATGTTGATGTCTATAACAGCATTTCTATATGTTGGTGTCTACGTAGTTAGTTAGTTCAGCAATCGTCCCATAATTATGATAATGCATAAGCTTGATGGATGACATAATAATTCGATAACACTGTTAAAATAAGGCTATCACTCCGATTGATATACCTACCTAACTATAACCCTGGAAGGTTTGTCCTCTGGAGCATTAATCTGTGTGATACTGACATCTGATTGAGTATGAACAAATAGGTAGATACCTAATATACTACCTTACTACACTACCATTTAAATCTAATACGTATTTAATTAATTGAATTAGGCATTAATAAGGCCAATGACGCCATTTTTAAGTTCTTAGGTATTTATTGGGTAGGTAGGTAACTTGTACCTACCTACGTAGGTAGGTACAAGTTATATCTGAGAAGGTACATAATAACGCATGCATCCCTTTGATCAAAATAAGACAGATTCTGATTGTTAATTAATAGGCAGAGGCACTATTGCGCAAGCACCATTCCGAGGGAACTAAACAGAAAGACTAGGTTGTCCAACAACTGTCTTCGCAGAATTTTGGAGCCACAACGTCCGAAAGGAAAGCCAAAACCAAAAGATAATGGCTTGCGACCAAGAGGGCGTAGCACTACAAGATGGTGAGATCAGGGTTGATCTTCCGTAACACTAAGCTTCTCGCTGCTCAGCACGAAGCCAACAAGTGGAGGGACTTGGTCAAAGAGATGATTCGGCGGCGGAGTCAGGATCCTCAGTAATGAGAAATAAGAAGCCGACGTGAGGAGGAGGGAGAATTGTTCAAGCTAGATTGGGCTGGGTATGGGCCTGAAAGTTAAATAAGCGATCGAAAAGCATTGGAAATCACAGCATTAAAATAAACCGAAAAAATAATTGCTGTCATAAAGCTAGGACAAAAAATTAAAATACAAAAAAAAACGACTGTCTGTTTAGTGAATTTTCATGGCTCCTTGTAGTACTGCTAACGCCATCTATTGCAAACGTTCGGAAGTATTCCTTTCATTCATGCGAGACGTCTAGACAGAAAGTATGTTCGTGGTAGTGACATCTAGTTTTAAAACAAATAAAACGAACAATTTGTTGCGACCAACGGCTCAATCCATTAATAAATTGTACTTTTACAACCAAGTGTGCCAGTATTTTAAATATAATCTTCAGCCTAATTTCTATTCATGAATGGAAACGATCACTGACGGCTGGTGATGAGGTCAATGGTCGATAGATGTCATTCATGAACATTTTCGTGAACTGCATTTGACTTCACTATTCATTGACATTAGTTTGACATTTGTTTGTTTACATTTACTTACGTCTTTTCAGTTTTCATTGTTATTTCGGTCGTTTCGCCGCAAAGTGTATCGTTCTTGACTATTATTTGCGATAGTTCTATTTTAGTATAAAATTCCTTCAAAATGAAGTCGCTGTTTATTTTTCTGTTCGTTATCAAATTAATTTCTGCAACACCAACACCCATTGTACTTTGGCATGGAATGGGTAAGTATTAGAATTAATTAGACAATTATTCAACTACTTCGAGCAATCTATATACTTTGTTGATGAGCAGAGAGTTAATTCATTTATATTTATTGAAGTAGGTACCTACCTACTTGGCTTTTCATCAAATAATATAAGTAGGCAGCTTAATCATTATTTTTGGCTCTATGCTCTTTAAACTACGTAATTGCGACTAATTATATTATCATTTTATAATTGAATTATATTATGATAGACTGTCTTTGCTATAATATTTATATATTTTGTATGCAACTAGCTAGAACCGAATGGAGTAGGTATCTACCTGATATAAAATAGGTAGATACAATTATTTTTTATATAGCTTTAGATAGTTTCTATGCTAATCCAACATTGATAAAATTTCAAAATTTTGATTTAACTTCCTCCTCCTTCCTAACAATCTCAGAAACAACTTATATTATCCCCCACTCAGTAGACTCAAATCACTTAAACTGCTATATAAATTCAATGTGGGCAATGCTGGTTTCCTTGAGTTTATAAACAGGAAAATGTGTGGAAGGAATAACATAACATAACATTCTATAAATAGATTTAAATCCAACATTGTTAATAAAATAAAATAAAAAAGGTTTGATGTGTATTTATTTCCTAGGTACTATGTTTTCTGTTGTGTAAGAATACCTGCCAGAAAAATAAATATAAAAGAGACTTACAAAATATGATTTTACTTTTCTACAATTCAAACTTCTAGGTTTCTACCTACCTACCTAGTTACATTAATTTAGTTCATTCAATACTTAATAATTTTCACAAACACCCTTAAATTAGTTTTCCTACCTACAAACACAAATTAAATCTTTTTCTTCTATATTCAGGTGACACATGCTGCGTTAGTTTCAGTCTGGGAGGAATAAAGTTATTTCTAGAAAAAACTATCCCAGGAGTGTACGTGAACTCTTTGCAAATTGGTAACTCCACAATTGAGGACCTGGAGAATGGGTACTTCTTGAACCCCAATACACAGGTGGAGGAAGTGTGCAAGTACCTGGCTGAAGAACCTAAACTGAAGGATGGGTTCAATGCCATCGGATTCTCTCAAGGAAGCCAGTTTCTGTAAGGGTTCTTGTCATTTATTTATTATTGCACTTGTAAAAGACACTGTACAAAGGCAGACTTGATGTCTTAGCCATTATTATTATGTAAAATTCTGATTCTGATTGCTAGATCTTCAAATAATTTTTAAACATTTGGTATTTTAATCAATTGAATTAATTTCTGCCACACAATAAGTAGGTTATTGGGTAGAAGAAATTAATTAAATTGTTCAGGACCTTGACTCCTTACATTAGCATTAATTTAGTCAACATCAAATCAACATAATTATTGTGTATGAAACAATTCATTATGAAGGGCCTTTTTTTTCCAAAGCCAGATAACATTAACCAAGGACTTTGTCAAATTTGTTGTAAAATTTTATTCTATTGTTGAAAACTAGCAAATAACATTGAAATAAAGCTCTAAAACCACATTTAGTTAGATGTCATTCAAAACTGGCTTTTGTATTTATTTAAAGTTTTGTACACCAAATAACATACTTTTGATAGGCGAGCCGTAGTCCAGCGTTGCGGCCACAGATTGCCTAAGATAAAGAACCTGATATCTCTTGGGGGTCAACACCAAGGGGTCTACGGTCTCCCCCACTGCGGGGCACTGATGCACCCCACCTGTGATTACATTAGACAGCTCCTCAACTACGCGGCTTATGATACGTAAGTTAATCACCTTATTATATCATAAAATACAATTTGGAGACACGACAATAAATGAAAACACTGGCAATACTGGTTCATAGTAATATTTTGAAAATGATCACCGAAATTAAAAATAAAATTTCCAATTGCATAAAACGTCAAAAAAACTCAAACTAGTCAAGGATAGTGACTAGGTACTATTATGTATACCTACCTATATATATTTTGACGAAATATTCCAAGCAGTCTGTCTGTTGCAGTTAGTGACATCAAATCTGTGATAAAAGACAACATATTCGTTTGAACTAGTATTGCCAGTGTTTTGATTTATTGTCGTGGAGTTAAGTTGATGGTGTCTTGGATGGTGTCTTAGACCAAGCAATTTATGGCAATACCGATATTTTTCAAATCGCGTCCATAGCGACTACGCTTGCTTCCTGGGTCTTCGCTTCTATGCGCAGTTCCCGATGAAGCACTGGTATTAAGTTAACATGCATTTTGATCAAATCTCTCCTATAAAAAAAAATACTTTCCAACCATTAAACTTAAGCCAGAACGGTTAAACGGATCTGGATGATATTTGGCATATAGACTAGTCTGGAATAGCACAAAGACTATCTATCCCGGAAGTATGTTTCCTTGGGATAATTTTCGACATATACGCAGGCTTAGCCGCTGGCAGAATCTCGTCCTGTAAAGATCAATTGCAAGTACAATTCCACGTAGGGTCCTTATTTGTTCAGAAAGTAATTGCTTATTGGACTATTCACACTATGTACAATAAAGCATTGTCTCTAGAAGGTCTATCATTACATCTAAAGGTCCAAAACAATGATGTGTAGTTTCACCTGTGCACGATAAAGTTAACCGTCCACTGCTACATACGATGTGCAGTTGTGCACGAGTTAGTAGTAATTGAATAGTTGCGCGAATCAGTTGTTTTCCACCCACAATTTTTTGAAAATAATAACAACCGCACGAGATCTTTCAGAATAAGCGACGCTTGCCGAGGTGGGCCCGTGGATTGGTGACCATACATTATATACCGCGACTCCTCCGAGCCTCAAAGCACGTTGAGCCATTGATTCCGGCTTTTATTTAAAGGTCTTTGAGAAACGGTGCGGAAAGTCAGAAGTCGGATCTGACACCAGTCTTGTCAAGGGGTATAATGTTACCCAATTACTGGGTCGTGGAGGGCAGAAGGCAGTCACTCCATGTAAAATACTGGTATTCAGCTGCATCCCCCACCCCAAAGTATCTGGGAAACGGCTGCAGATTTATTGAATTTGTACCTACGTAGCGTGGCTGTGGGTCTAGTAGGTAGATTATTTCGCCTACACGTCGCGCCTACGACTACGCACGAGTCGTGCGTAGCTTAGCTGCTTGTTGTGGAACAGTGCCTTCATTCAGGATTGCAGCTTTACTCATCGTTTTGTATGCATTGCGCGCACCCCGGTACTCACCGGTCAGCAAATAAGGAGCGGAATATGTGAAGGTCGCCTTTAAGTCAAGTCTCCTTGTGATTTGCTTCATTATTTGTTTTTGCACTTGCGGTTGAGCACGCAAATGTTGCACAGTGTAGCTTTTGACACGAATTGATTTGGTAAACATAGGTCTTTAGATTGGACGAGTGGCTTTGGGCTGGTACCATTGAAATGTAGAATTAGGCAACGCAAACAAATCGATAGGGAATTGTATGTTTTTTTATTAATCGTATCGTACTTGTTTTTCATGTGTTTATAGCACTGGGTCAGTGTCAATTAGTTTTCTGCGTAACAAAACTCGATTTCTGACCCTGGTGGTTAAATAAATGACACACTTACCATAACAGTTCTATATAGTGGGTTCTCAGTACGCCACGGAAATCTAGATTACCACCATTTGTAATACATATCTACTTATAACTTCGTTCCGCTTTCTTCATAGGAAAATATTGACCGCAAACATGGTATTTCTGCGTTTCCTTTCACCGAGATGCAACGTCAGCTGCAATTTCTATATTTCACTGTGCCGTCACACAGTCGCACTATTCAATATAGATTGATTTCTATGGAAGTATATTGGATGAAAAAAGAAACCTAATATTTTGTTATATGTGAGCTAATCTGGTGGTAGACCCCAAAGTGGGTGTCTTAGTTGACTATTAAAAAGTGTGCTTTATCATGAGTTTGCATGATCCATTTGTTTGCCATAGCTTCCCTTTATTGATGAATAAACACGTACATTACTACGTAGCAATGTACCTACATAAATTATAAATGTGAAAGTATGTGAGGATGACTGGATGGATGAATAGATGGATTCGTTGCTCTTTCACGCAAAAACTGAACCCATTTGGATGAAATTTGCCACGCAAATACTTACAACGTGTAACAGAATATACGCAATACCTCATAAGGGGTAATTGTCTTCATCATTATGAACAACTTTTATTATGGGACCAACACTGAAATCGCAAAATAAAAATCGACTGCCCCAGACATTTCTGTGCGCACAACTCGACAAAATGTACTGAACAGCACATTTTTATTTTCAGGTTTGGTCCCGTAGTCAAAGTTTTTCATAATAATGAATACAATTACCCCTTTTCAGGTATTGCGTTTATTCTGTTACACGTTATAGCTTGTAATTTGGATTTACATGTATTAATATTTATCCTGGGAGTAGGTACGATCCCTTAAGATAATCTCCGACTTTCAAGCACTAGCAGTGTTTTCATAATCGTCTTTAAAGCTACGTTTTTTTCCATTTTAAAGCCATTAACTCCAAGCTTACATTACAGCTGGGTCCAACACGCTTTAGTCCAAGCGACGTACTGGCACGATCCGTTAGACGAAGAGTCCTACATCCACAAGACGATCTTCCTGCCTGACATTAACAACGAGGTGTTTGTCAACAAGACGTACATACAGAACCTGCAGAACCTAGATCATTTCGTGCTGGTGAAGTTTGATAACGACTCCATCGTTCAGCCCAGAGAGACGGAGTGGTTTGGCTTCTATGAGCCGGGGCAGTCGAAGAAGATGCTTCCGATGCAGGATACCAGGCTTTATAAGGAGGTTTGTAGTTTTTATTATGTATTTTTGTTTTGTGTTATCATTGTATTGGTTGGACAATCTGTAGATAAGACCGCTATTCAAGGAGGTTTCTTTAAATAACTGTTTGAATAACATTCATAATCGCCTGGTGATTCCTGGGCAGTTAGCCTTAGTAAAACATTATTGTCTTATATTTTTGTGACTCAAGCTAGCGTTCCATCTGCGAGATCACATTTGAGCCACACTTGAAGTAATACATATTTTGCTGGTTCTGTAAAAAAATATCGACCCATCACAAATTGAACGCCAGTCAAGCGATGCAATTGGCTGTTAAAAACTTATTCAACCAATTACAGCTAGATAACGCGCGTTTGATATTCTGACCTATTAATTTTGTGATCATTTAAGTTCGAGAAAGTGGTCCTATGTCTTCCTGTGACCATAATGGTTATTTTGCAAAAATAAGGCTTTGTGAGATTATTACGTTTTAGACGTGACAACGTCTAATAAATCGATGAACGCCGGCTGCACGCACGAAAAAGGATGACTCATTGTAACGTTACGCTCATTGTAATGTTACGCTCATGGTAAAGTTACGCTCATTGTAAAGTTACGCTCATTGTAACGTTACGATCATTTCATCAATGTTTTGTTATGTACAACTGACGCCGGCGTCACCCTAATAAAGAACATTTTTAACGCCTGGGAAAAGTCGCAAGATGCCATTGGAATATTCTGCGACCTCTCGAAAGCGTTCGACTGCGTTAACCATGAGACGATTTTGTTGAAACTTGAGCACTATGGGATTAGGAATAGAGCCCTTGGTTTACTTAGTTCATACTTGATGGGTAGACAGGTTAAAGTTCAGATAAACGGTGTAAACTCAATAGGGTCGGAAACGACAATGGGCGTTCCTCAAGGTTCAATATTGGGTCCATTCCATTTTTAGTTTACATAAATGATTTGCCCCAATTACTTAAAAATCAACCAAAGATGGTATTATTTGCGGATGATACATCACTAATATTTAAAATAGACCGACGTTCACAAAATCTTGACGACGTCAATAGTTCTATTCATCAGGTCCAAAATTGGTTTACGGTAAACAACTTGGCTCTAAATAAAAAAAAACTAAATGTATTAGATTTTCTTTACCAAATGTTAAAAGTAGCGAATGTGACATCATGTTGAATGGAGAAAAACTGGAGTTCATTAATCAAACGGTTTTCCTAGGTATCACATTGGACGAGAAATTACAATGGGGGCCTCATATAACATCTCTTGCGGGTCGTCTAAGCTCAGCCGCGTATGCTGTTAGAAAGATAAGACAGTTAACAGACGTAGAAACCGCACGTTTGGTCTACTTTAGTTACTTTCACAGCATTATGTCGTACGGTATTTTGCTGTGGGGTCGGGCTGCTGACATTGAATCCATATTTATTTTACAAAAGAGAGCTGTCAGAGCCCTTTATAATCTGCGTCGCCGTGATTCTCTTAGGGAACTTTTTAAAAAGATTAATATTATGACAGTCCCTTGCCAATTCATTTATGAAAATATTATGTATGTGCGGAAAAATCGACATCTTTTTAGTAAAATTAGTGATAGACATAATTTTAATACTAGAAATAAAGACAAATTAGATCAACCATTTTTTAGATTAGCTAAAGTCCACACTTCTTTCATGGGGTATTGTGTTAAATGTTACAACAAAATACCTTCTGACATATTAGAACTAAATGAAAGAAAATTTAAAACTCATGTTAAAAGTACACTTTGTGAACAAGCATATTACAAATTAGAAGATTACATTCAGGATAAGAATGCTTGGAAACATGCTGGTCCTGCTCCATAGGACAATCAAGGGTGAAGGTCAAACTGGTTGATTAATGTATTAACTTTATAGATATACTGTTTCTTTTTTTGTGTTTTTATTTTTCTGTTGACTCACACACTGTTGTTTAATTAATGGTTCCAATGTTTGTAAATATGTGAGTACAATTTACCTAAATTTCTTTAGGAAATTAATAAGTTTACCTCTGCTGGTGATACTTTGTTCTTTAAGTAGCATACTCTGGGTGCATCGTCCTCACATAATATTAAATTAATTTTTGTATACCAAATTTTGTAAAATCATTATTTGAAAAGAGTAACTATGGAGTTTCTTGTCCGTTCTTCTCCATAAGAATCTACCTTTCCGAATGGACAGTAGAGTCACTTTATTAATGTAATATTATTATTTTACTGAACTGTAAATGCTGACCTTCAAAAGTGCCGTTTAATGGCCTAATTGAAATAAACGTTTTGACTTTGACTTCTTTGACTGACTTTGTCACGTTAAACAATCGTCCGTAAACCGACTTTACAGACAATCAATTTTAGATTATTATTATCTTCAGAAAATATAACATATCATTTGTTTCTTTATTCCATTTCAGGACCGCCTCGGTCTCAAAAAGATGGAAAAAGATGGTAAGTTGGTTCTTATATCAAAGGAAGGCGATCACCTACGTTTCTCTGACAAATGGTTCATCGACGCTATCATCAATCCTTATCTTCTCAATTAGATTAACTTAAGATAAAAGTTTAATGTAGTACCTAAGTAATAAGAGATGTAATCTCATTACCAAGTGAGAGAGTTAATATGTATGTACTCGCTAATCATGTACCTATTCATTAAGATGCATTAAGTAGGCACATTGCTTCTTTGTTACAGATAAGTCGAATGTGTCTGTTTTCTTTGAAATAGGGTCGAATTAAATTGGCTGTTGTAACAATAAAACAATAAATAATTATTTTAAGTACCTACCTAACTACAGATATGGTCGACACCAGATAATCGTGCAATAACGGTCATTGACCCTCATACATTTATTGACATAGTTAACTCCGAAAACATGAATAATGACATAAAGTTGTCCTGAATCGACATCTATCGTGATCCTTTACTTTTTTTAGTGACGAAAAATGATTCATAATATATTGCCGAGTACCTACTTTATTGCAAATTTATCTGGCGCCTACCATACCAGCGGCCGTTGACCCCGTAGTAACCCGCAGCGACTAAAAAAAAAGAGTTAAGTTTTTGCATGCGGGGTTACCCTGGTTAATTTAATTAGACTCTGATTATGAGTGTAGAGGCCTGTTCAGGGAAGTGTCATTACTCCAGCGCAAGAAGGCGACAGGCTGCGTTTCCACCTGCAAGTAACTGGCATGTAAGTTTAGAATAAATAAATCGAGCGATTGATCACATTATACCTCGGTAATCCGCAATGTAACGCAACTTGCATACTAGCTACTTGCTCGTTGATACGTGGCCTTAGAGCCATCTTTTATTTGGACTGAAAATAAAATATGACCGCCATTTTATAAACGGCCCCTGATGTTTGAAAAGTCTGATTTCAGTCTGTATTTCTAAGACTAAGTTTTATGTGTTCTATTTGAATCTCGAAACAAATAACAGACTTATTATTGTTGAATATTATCACTCAATCATTAATTTAATGTAAACAATAATCTAATTAACATTGTAGATAGATAATAATACCTACATTCAATGAATTGAAATTAAATTGGTTGGTGGTTTTATTTAGTAGCCATAAGAGACTCGAAGCAATAATATTGTGATAAAAACTTTGATTTAAATAAACTGTTCTAAAACCATACAGATCCTTTTTTGTATTCCCACACAAAGTGATTAATTATAAAGTCAATATAGACAAGGAAGTTGGAAGGGTTCAGTACATCTATAAATAAACTCGTAATATCGAAGCTACTACAACTCACAGTTAGACAGACATATCAGTAAATTTTATTTGACATGCAAATGTAAGTGGAAGTGTCAGGATAGTCTGGCATAGACACAGAAATATAAAAAACAGTATTTATATCTATGGGCATAGACCTCCGTGATTACCCTACGGTAATCACGGACGTCTATGTCCTACGACCACCAACGCAAATCGCTTCCATATTTGGTAAATAATTAGTACTCAATTCGCGCGCGTCTTTTATTATTGTAAGTACTTGGCCAGTTGGCCCCGTTACACCTATTTCCGACCATCATCGGTTACTTCGTTTTGTGTAGAGACGTCGTTGGTAATTCCCAAATATGGAAGCGATTGGCGTTGGTGGTCCTGCGGTAGTCACGGACATCTGGCATAGGTATATGGGCATGCCCTGCCTGAACACTCCTTGAAGTAACACCTATATACTGCCGTCATAAGAAAAAAGGACGTATCTACACAAAACGAAGTAACCGATGGTCGGAACTAGGTGGAACGGGGCCAACTGGCCAAGTACAATAATAAAAGACGAGTGCAGTGTAGAAAAACCCGTACCTGTATCATGCAATGGATACGCTCCTGGACGCGCTTGTAGCATAAGCAGACTATAAAGTTCCCACAGGAGGGACAGAGCAAATAGGCCTCCTCTTTGTAGAGCAAATAGGCTGTGCCAAATCGACCACGCGAGCCTCGAGTAATCGAATTATTGGTTCTAGGCGGTATTCCCTCTTGATGTTTTCCTACGCCGTTTTGAGAGCAGTGGTAATGAAGTAAATAACAAATAGTAAAGCACCTACATGTCTGGGTTCGAACACACGAACTACAACTTGGTAAATCGATCTCTCTCTTTTGAAGTCACCCCTTGGCCAACCTCTGCTTATCTGGGCCGCCACTACTTCGGATAAGGATATCACAGATTGAAATAAAACAATAAAAACTAGTCACTTAATCTATTTTGCTCTTCATTTTCTATACAGAGTCATTCTATCAGGCTCTCGAGGTCTTGCTGCCGTGTCCTGACAGTCGTTCGGTCAACATCGGGTTGTGGTCGGGCGTCTACGTAGACTCGTACACATCGGTTGAACTCAGAACTTCTCTTTATGAATGGTGCGTTGGCTCCACGGACCTTGTGTAGCGGGAACTTCACTAAGCATTGTAGCATACAGCGCTCTGCGATCTTGTAACTGGCGAAAAAGAAATGGGAAAGGTATTTGATGGTTTGCTACAGCATGATAAGATATAAAATGCGAGTGTGGTCATGTGGTGGAACAGAACATACAGTTATACGTTAAAGTACCTCAAGTGCACAAACACCTGCACTTTTGGGGACTTTATAAACGCCACTGGCACTGGCGTTGCATTTATAGTAGCCTGCTGTCCTCTCACTATCGAAAACCTCAACATGGACTCGAAAAGGGGAAGAATAAAATTCCTCCCCCAGACCTCCTCCTTTCTTTTCAAATCTCAGCAACTAAAGAGTAAGTAAGAAGTAGAACCTACTTAGTTATTGAAGGAGAACGGTATCTACGCAACCTTGGTCTTATGTTAATTTAACTTAGTAAAATACTTACAAGTTATTCTGTTCAATATGCAGCAAGGTAGGTATTTATAATCGGGCAAGGTTACCACTTATAATATTAACCTGTAGGACCGATACCCATTTATCTTAAAATAGTTGTGTATTCTTGATTCTTTGTAGTACTTGGTAATTTATAGGTCAGTCAGAAACCGGAAAATAAAAAAAAACTTCGCTCATACTTGACGAGGTACAATCAACCTCACGTCAGACTTACTCTTGAATTGCGACAACCACCCTTATGGCCACGACATAAAAGCGCTGTCAAAGTGTAATTGTCACCATGGACGTACAGTTGACTTTAACCAGTCCTGCAGGCACTAATAACTTTGTTCCTCGTCCAAACTAGTTGTCATCAAGACCTTTAAACAATTTCTTGTTTGACAAAACAAGACTCACTCGAAGGGATTGATGCAGTCCATACGAATGACGTTGTACCCTTGATCTTGAGCTAGTTCTTTGCTCTTCTCTGCTAGGTACACAGCTAAGCCTTGTCTTCGGAATTCTGGGAGAACTGCTATCATTTTAATCTGGAATTAAGGAGTAAGCAGGCAAAAATCATGTTACAAAATCTCGTTGTCAAATAAAATATCTTTACGAGACTTCGTGTGTAATATAAAGTATTTTTTTTAGTAATGTTTAGCCAACAAGCAAGCAACCTTGACGGTAATCATTGTTCATCGCTACCGATAGCCATCTATTATAATAGGTACCAGTGGAATCGCTTGAGGCCCTTGGCCGTGGTGTTTGAATGACTACCTCGATACCATATTTTAGCCAGAAAGAGTCTAACAGACCTCTTTGCCCATACTACATCGGAGGACTTCCATAGGTAAGTTGATATTGTTTATAATAATTCTTTCTAGTTATATTTACATTGCGTTTTTCAGAATTCATGGTAAGGCAACGGCATAGCATAGGAACATAGCGACAGACATTCTCTATCAGTCACTCTTTTGGGCTTAACGGACAATATTGTGTCAGGTTTTAAAATAACAGCTGTAATCTTTTATGTAAATCAGAGGTAGGTGACGGCACCCACCAGATATAAAGAGTTATTATTACCTCGTAAACTTTCTGTTGTTTGAATATATCCCAGAGGTTTGGCGTTTCTTGCATCTTTGCCATGAAGTATAGAAAATCTTTGGTGTTTGGATCCTGGAAACCAATGTTAAAAATATTTAAATATACCTACCTAAGAAATCTTATGAAAAAAAGTAGGTAATTATCATCATAGCTCCCGGAATTACATCATGACACGAACGTAACGATACGTAACAATTTAAAAGTTTTGCATGTCAAGGATTTGAATGTCAGAAAGGGTTGAAAAGCTCTTTCCTTTGCGAAGAAAAAAGAAAATAAACTCGGGATTGTTAGTGATAGTTGTTATTACCTGTCTGTAGAAAGCATAGTTTCTTAAGTTTCTAGGGTCAACGGGGCTACTGGCGAAACTGACACAGAGGCCAGCTATCGCGCCGTCTTCCGTTCTGGCGAACAGTGAGTTACCTGAAAATTATACATATTATAAATGAGTGACATAATTATGGATCCTGTTTGCACTTAGTGTGTAAATAATTACGGGTTCTGCTTGACCAAGATCAAAGTCAAGGAATGTTGGTGTCGTCGTTCCATATTAAGACTCGATATAATTTTTGAACTTGTTTTTTTTTACTATTTATAGGCACGCGTTTCACCTAACCCACCTGCTGGTAAGCGATGATCTGGTGGAAGATGGAGCAGAGCACGCTTGCCTAGAAGTAACCAATTCACTCTTGATTTCAAGATTCCCAGGCTGTAGCTATCAGGAAACACAGACTCAGGCAGGGTATACGACACCTTAGTTGTACGCACACTGGATGTTCCCAAAACGTTTTATGCGTCTGGTTGGGATCTCCACCATGTACCGGTGGCGCATCGCCGTACGTCTTGTGGTTCGATGATGAATGGGCTTGGCGGAATTAAACTATGCAATTATGTCGCACACTCCCCAAAACGCAACCGATAGAAAACCGAAAGGTTAGCAAGTCGGCGTCGATGCTCAAGACTTTGGAGCTTCGACTCGACGAGCCTATCATTGCCGAAGATTCTCTTGTCTCGTTTCTCAATTGACTCAAGGGCATCAAGCTGGTATCTGGCAGATCCGTCCCAAAGATGTTGTTTACTTTTGGGTGAGTAAAGTACTAAGCAGTTAATCAGCTTTTTTCTCCACTAACCAAACGTTTCAGTTTAAAAAGGATAGGCGCCAGAAAAAGCCATTGCAAATCTTGAGGCGTTGCAGGTGATAAATGGCGATAGCCATTTTACAACAAATGGCCAAGTAAACAAAACAGTGCATAGGTAGGGTAGGACAAGGTTGACCGATGACCTGGTGATCCACTGGATGCGAGAAGCATTAGATAGGTCGATGTAGTGATAAGGGGGACAAGCTCATGTCCTGCAGTAGACATCGTTCGACTGATGATGATCAATGGGCCATATCATGTACCTACCCCCTTACCTTGTTTTAGCAAATTAATAAGGTATTCGTCTAGTGCGCAGTCGTTGGAAATGTCCATGTTCCGTGCTTGTACCAGGACATGTTCGGACAAGTAGTACTGCTTGATCACGTCCAGGGCTGCGTTGTGGTGCTCAAGCGTCACCCGGGACAACGAAAAGTGATCCGGCTGAAATTATTATATGCTAGCTGGTATGTAGGCACCGTAAAGTCGGGTTACTTTGACCCTGGAATATAACTTTGGCCCTAACTCGTTTACTAATAGGAACACATTACACTGTTTTCTGTTTTCATATTGATTAAAGGTTTGAGCCAAAGTTATACTCCAGGGCCGTAACCCGACTCTGCTGATATTCAAGATAATAAAAAACATCTATGACGCCTCAAATCCATCAGGATTCCGGAGTGGGCAGGACACGGAGCACATCAGATACACAACGGAATCATGATGGCGTTGACTCGTCATATTAGGGCCCGAGAATAAATGCGAAGGTGAACTTTTTAGTCGTTTTTTGTGGATAATTTTAAATGGTGCTAATTTTTCCTTAATGTTTATCAGCTGCCCAACATAACCCTTAAATATGACCACGCACTTTCTGGAACACACATAGGTACAGAACTGCAAGACTGCATGCGATTGTCCTATCTATTGTACAGATTCAAGTTCTTCTAACTGAACAGACAGGTGTGTTGCCCACCATTTCTTCTTCCCAGCTAGATTACCTACACCAGCGGCCAGTGTTTTGGGTGTTTGTCTTTTATTATTTCTAGCCTTCATCAAGTGCTGATTTAGCTTCTACAGCTTCACGTTTCACTATACAAGTGCTTCTTCTGGCCATAAGGATGGATCACTAAGAGGTAGATTACTACCTAGTAATCTACCTCTTCAAGATATCTACGCTAGATTTTTCCCCTTAGTCGTATCGTAAACAAGGTGTGTGATCCTAACATGAATTTAAGCTAAAGATTGATCGGATACTAACGATCACGACTTTTTTCAATACCTTTTCTTGCTGAAGCGCGTCCATGATACCGAATACACTCTGACATTTTCTTATTTGTGGTTTATATGCCATTTTTATACCTTTCGCAAGCGCAGGAGCCCCTAATTTAATTAGAGCTAGACGAAACATCACTAGAAATTTTACAGATTTGTACGAATTGGGTTCAAATGTTGCGCGTAGAGGCTGCTCCGTTGACAAATAGTTGACATCATTTGACAGATGGTCTTAAATTACAAATGGCCAGTACCTAATAAAGAAACACGTTCTCCGAATCGAAGTGTAAATAATTTTCGTAAAAAAATATGAAATGGAACAGTTTTTTTTTTTGCACACTCATTGTTAAGTACTTTGCACTAACGTCATTCGAGGCAGGTGCCAAGTTAACTCGCACGAGTAGTAGGTAGGTAATTCTGTTTTGTTTAGATTCCTCTAAACGTTACGGATTAATTAATTATTGGCAATACTGCGGAAACTTAGAAATTATCCCGACCAAATAGTGCTCGAAGTTTCAAATCGGGAAGAGGTGCTTCCCGATTTGAAACTTCGACCACAACCTACCTACTTACTTAATGCTAATTCGCTTTCAATGGATTTTTTGACATATATTATGTTATCACTGTGTTTCTAGCAATATGTATTTATTTAAACCAGTAAGGAGTCAACGACGTTCAAATAAATTACACTTGATTCAGAACAGAAAATATTGGCAATGGCTCCAAAATTGTATAATGAGTTAACTAAAAAAAATTGAAAAATTATTGAATGATAAGGTATATTATTCCGTTAATGAATTTCTTGATGAAAAATTTTAATTTAATAGATCTGTTTGTTTATTGGATTTTTTTTTTATTGTTCTTTTGACTGATTATTATATTAAATTAAAATGTGACATTCAAGTAGTTGTTAATTTAATTGTGACTATTTAGACTTTATTTTAATTATAACTGACATTTTTTATTTTATTATTTTATGTTTTATTATCATTTTGCAATTCACAAATAGTACAAATTATATTCAATACAATTTTGTTAATACATATTTATATGCCTTCTGGCAGGACATTGTTGGGACATTATATATAAGATATTTATATTTACGAGAAAAGACATACATATTTGTTTTAGGGACACAGATGGTATAGTGTTGGAGCCGTTACTTGAGAAACTACTTAACTACTGTTAATTATAAATCCAATTTAGATGCTAAATTAATTTTAATGTTTCATGATCATAACATCTTATTACTGTAATGCGATAAACAACAAATTCTGTGATACTATAATAGCTCTTTTAAAGATATGTAGAGACTACTTTGATTAGAATGGACAGATTTTTTACAAAACTTGCTTTTACATTATGTAAGTATTGTTGCTTTATGGTTTTTTTTTTTAACGGTCTCTTCTAATATTCTATAATTTTTAGGTACAATAAAAATGCTAATACAGGTGTGCAAATGCATAGACTTAATAGATGTAGACTCGTATCAACCTAAACCAGACTCCAAAACTGAACCGGCGAAGTTCGAAGAATTTAAACCTGAAAACCTAGAACTAAAGCCAATACGAAAATACTGGTTGTTAAACGAACACCCCCAGTTCACGAGGGGTCCAGCAATGCCGCGCGGGTATGAGGACGAGAAGGACACGAACTTAAAGCAGAAGATAGCGAACTTAGTGGATCAAACGATGCGGGACACGCAGAAGAAGATGAAGAAGACTGAAGAGATTAAGAGGGACAATAGAGACGCGCCTCCTTACAAGGTTGGTTTCATACTGTGCATGATCAAGAAGTCTAAGAACGTCATGGATGAGCTGTTCAACGTGGCCGTGAAGCACAGAGACCAATGGAAGTCGCTCCAGCATCTGAAAGTCTTCGAGCTGATCGTGCATACTAACGTGGATACAACGAACCTGTTGAGACAACTCGTGGACGTACATCTAAAGTTTATGAACTCCACAAGGAGTGAGAAGAGGCTCATACTGCTTTGAGTTTGTTAACTTTGGTCGAGGTTTCCGTTAGGTCAATATTAAATGATAATAACATATAGTATCTTTAGTTTGTTTCTATATTAGTTAGTGGTACCCGATTATATTTCAACAGAATACGATGGATAATGGTCATTTACAATGAATGCGTTCAAAGCAACATAAATAAAGGTATATCCATATGATAGGTAGTGGTTTCACCGAATTCAGTAAACGCAGTACAACAAGTCAACAAGAAATTGTAGGACAGTAGAGCTACATCATCAGGTACAGGTTGAACAGCTGCATCTAATCAAATTTAGATATCCCCAATCAAATTGAGCTAAGCAAAAACGCTCACCTCAGCTCAAAATGGCTGCCACAAGCGCCAAATTCCCATTATTCAGATTCAAAATTCTGCAAAAAAACATGGCCGTCGAACACGTTGATTCCCATTTACTCTTTACAAAAGTGTTTTGTTCCATTTCAAGCCGCGTTCGAAGCAAAAAAAGTGCTGCACGCTGCACTATATTCACTACACAATACACACGTGTATTTCGAAACACATTGTGTACCATCTTCTTAAATAATGAGAAGGCGCATCCCATCTTTTCCGCGCGGTAATTATTTCTCAGGTGGCATTGCGGCGCCACGCCACAGCCACGCCACACCTGTGTCTTGATGAGGTCGGCGCTAGTGCATTAGTTGATGACGTCACGGCTCGTCGCAGACGACGCGGGAAGGTTAAATATGTTGATGTAAGGGTTGTACGTATTAGTTGCTCGTTGGTTTCCATTGTTTCTTGCAATACAAATCATTTAGTACCTAACCAGAAGTTTTTAGTAGGTATGTTATGGATTCTTTGCCGAAGAGTAAGAAGCACTTGGTAATTTGTTGATTTAATTTTATAAATACGAAAGCGAGTACATTTGTTTGTTACGCTTTCATGCCTAAATCGCTAAACCGATTTAGATGAATTTTGGTACAGAGATAGATAGACCCTGGAAGTTTGACTTGTATTTTGCGGCGAAAGACCTTAATCGGAATCTCATCATTTTGCCGAGATTCCTTTACAACTTCACTTTATGCCTCTATTAGTACAAAAGTACAGGACACAACCCCCTTTGCGACATTAATTTGTGCCCATACAATGATTGATTACATCCAACCACACACGGAAACCTTTCCCCACATAACAGCAGCTTTCAAAAAGCTATCGTATCAAACAAAAGAGCATTACAATGGAAAACTAAAAACTTTTTTTGGCTTAAATAAACAATGGAGTGTAGGTAAACGTGAAATATATGTATTTTGGCTGTAGGGCTGACGGAGTTTTTTTTTTAAATTAATTAAAACTGTATTAATTTCATGACTACCCCCGATACTAAATAATTTTTTTGACAAACCATTTCAGCCTCAAAACTTGTAAACATTGGCAAACGTAGGATTTCATATGTTATTTACTTCAAATTCTCTATTCACAAAATTACCCTAGGTCATCACCATCATTCCAAAGGGTGGTGCCAAGTTGCCAACTGTAATTTTCTGACAAAAAACGCGGACGAAGTCGCACGCAGAAGCAAGTAGGTATCGCGAAATTTAGCGAAGCTGCAAAGTATACTTAAAAGATTGAAAGCATCCAGAACAATGTTTTCTAAATTAATTTCAGCAATAATTGGTGGTTCTATTCAATCTTGATCAAATGCTGTCTAATGAGGAGTCATAAATTTTAAATACATAGTTAAAAAGTGCCCGTAACTAACTTTGTATTTTCTACCACGTTTACCCACATCGCCAGTGAGCGAGCGAGCGAGTGAGCCCGGGCGAGCATCGTTTCATACTTCGATTCACACCCCGAAATATGTACAGAGATAAGCTGAATTGTTCATAGCTTGTTGTCCAAAGCTCGCTTGCAGTGTGGCCTGCGCTTTAGTCTGTCAAATTCGATGAAAAGGGCCAACCGAAAAATTGTTTATTGTATGTACTCAATGTATGTCTGTTGATAACCTGTTAGATATTCAATTAATTACGGGAGCTGCTATTGGCTAAGTTGCATCCATGCAGACGTCAGAGGGAGTTTAGCTGAGTGAGTGTGCAAAATGTGAGGACTGAGGAGCGCATTCTGCCAACGAGTTTGTCATAAGAATGATCCAAATATGTCGGATATCTTTTACCGGCCAAACATTTGATGCAATTTTTTTTACCCCTTTCCTGTATTATTTGAATGTGACTTACTAACCCAACTAATACTGAGAGTTTCTGGATTCTAATAAATAAGACTAGATATAAGACTTACGATACATTAATTGTTTTTAAAAGTTTATTCCCTCGCAATTAGTGCATTTTTGCATTCGCCGAAACCACTCTACAAAGCAGTTGGACAAATCTTCCTTAGGGACCTCTTCAATGGCTTTAAATGGAACGTTTTCTCGCTCGTAAAACGTGTGTCTCTAAGTTTGTCTTTAATTTTTGGAAACCAAAAGAAGTCGCAGGGTGCGAGGTTCGGGCTGTAAGGTGAATGCGTCATCAGTTCCACATTTGAAGCCTTCAAATACGCTCCCGTTACCTTAGCGGAAAGTGAAAATGCGTTATCATGGTGATGGAGGACGCTTTTCGCTAACTTTTTCTAAGACTCTGGACAACTAAGTGTTGACGTACCATTCGTAGTCACTGTCCTTTGATGTCCTGATTTGCCAATGCTTCGGCTTTCCTTAACGTTCGTCGGCAAATCTTCAAAAGGAAAGACCCACTCTGCCGACTGGCTATTTTCTTTCGGGTTCAAAGCAGCAGATACGCCCAGATTTCGTCACCTGTCACGTTATTATAGACAATACAAAGCCAATGAACCTCCCCCCCAAATGACTGTCCTCCGTTAAACTTTTTTATAATTTTACGGCACCACTGGAAACGCAGTCGTTTCTGGTCATCCGTTAAGGCATGCGGGATCTATCGAATACAAAGCTTCCGAACCTTTAGATGCAAATTTAAAATGTTTTGCACTTGGCTCATTCCAATGCCTAACAAAGTACCTACGAATTTGCTGACAAGTATTTTTTTTTTACAGTTTCAATAAGTTGACGTACGGTATCAATATTAGATTCTGTAGCCGCAGCCGCCGGCCGACCTTCACGTACTCGTCATGGAGATGATCACGTCCACGTCTAAATTCTCCAAACCACGAATACACAGAGCTGCGACATGGTCATTCATCACCGAATGCCAATTGAAGTCTCTGGCAACTCTCTTGTTGACAATTAAATTCTCGTTAATATGTATGTTAGCTAGGTATTTAGGGAGATTCTGGTATTCTAAAAAAGCTCCTCAATATGTTTATGTGTGTGTCGTGAAATTGCTACCTAATATGCGTTTAGCACCTAATGCAATTTTGCTTAAACCTTTTTTTCTATTCAGACAACATGCAGTAGGTAGAAAGAATACTACGTTTGCCAGGTTAGCCGTTGGCCAGTTCACGAATCAACTCACGAATGTCGCGTCCGAAGGTAGCCGCCGCCGAGTGCCGACTTCACAATTCATATATATTTTCAGTTAATTTTTAGTTGGAATTATTATGACCTACGCTTTTCTCCCAAGTTTAGGTATTTTATTCTTGATCGTACCAAAAACAAGAATATTATGAAAGTATTCTCAATATTTATCGATTTGTTGTATGTAAGCTTTATTGACTAGCCAATAAAATTTAACATTACAAAATAAACATATCGCATGTCCTATTCATATTTTCTTGTCGAATGCACGGCGATGCATAGTGCGCGGCCATTCGCAACTGCCCGCCCGAAATGGCCGATACTGTGATCAAATAGTCTTGATCTTCGAGAAAATATTGTTGATTTTTATACAATTTAGGGGAAAGGTTGATGAGCGGGGGCTTCTACGTACAAAAGTGATGAAACCAACCAAGTTTAAAGGTTTAGCAATTTACAGTCCTGAAGAAAGAAAAAAGTCAACCTAAACGCAATAACTTTAAGCTTGATCATAATAACTCAATAGCTACAATCTATCAGGTCGTCGATAGACTTGCTTATCAGTCCAGAGATTTTTATAATAGGACTGTTAAACTACACATGTGAAAAACATAAACGATTAAGTAGTTAATTATGTGGTCGATTTAATCTCTAAATCGACTTAGAATGTGTTGGTTATAAAAATAAGATATCAATAAGTACTTAAAGTTTATAGAAAAAATAATTTGGTAACACGTGCTGGTGCACATAAAACTGAAAACATTTGTCCTATTATTTTTTTTATGTTTCGTGTTTAGAGTGTTTAATTATATGAACTGATATGTAATCGTGGTCATTAAACAATCCATTTCATAGTTTGTGGCAAGGAAGTAGTTTTCACTAGGATGGTAACATGATTATATTTTATTTTTCACTATTATGTAAGTATTTTGTTTGAACCATCCAAATGAGACTCTGATACTTAGGCCATAACTGATATAAACATCATAAAATCATCGGATGTTCGTGCAATCTGAATAGCACTGTTGAGATGTAATAATTCGATTTTTTTACTAAATTGATACAGGAGTAAACTAGAAAACTTTTTGCATTGATTTTAGATACGGTACAGCTAATCATACAGCACTGTTATGGGCTGCACTTAATAGACTTACCACAAGGCCCTGAAACTTACTACAGACCTAAGAAGAAATTTGAATCTGGAGCACAGAAAATTTATGAGCCATACCCAAGGATAAAACGAGTGAAATCGTATCTTCGCAGATATTCACTAGGAAATGACAGACCAGTCAAAACTATAAACTTTAAATCACCCAGACGCATCTACGAAGATGAGAAGGATGCTACTTTAAAGCAGAAAATAGCAATACTCGTTAAGCAAACAATGAACGAAGCTGAAGAGAAAATGAAGGATGTCGCAAAAATAAAGGAAGAATACAGAGGAGAGAAGCATTACAGAGCTGGTTTTATTATAAGTATGGTGAAAAAGTCGAGAGAAGTTTTAAACGAGTTATTTAATGTGGCAGTCAAGCACAGAGATGAATGGCTAGCTCTAGAACAACTAAAAATCTTCGAGCTGATCGTGCATACCAATGTTGAAACTACCAATTTCCTGAAGCAGCTGGCTGACATAGAAGAAGGTCGAGACACTTTTGAAATTGAGGATTCATTTAAGATTTCGAAACCTGTTGATAAACCTAAAGATACTAAAGACACTTCTGATCCTAATAACCCTCCGGATCCTAATACTGCTTCTGATCCTAATAAGCCTCCTGATCCTAAGAGCCCTCCCGACCCTAATAATCCTTCTGATCCTAAGAACCTTCCTGACCCTAATGACCCTCCTGATCCTAAGAACCCGCCCGATCCTAAGAACCCTTCTGATCCTAATAACCCTCCTGATCCTAATAACCCTCCTGATCCTAATAACCCTTCTAATCCTAATAACCCTCCTGATCCTAATAACCCTCCTGATCCTAATAACCCTCCTGATCCTAATAACCCTCCTGATCCAAATAACCCTCCTGATCCTAATAACGCTCCTCCTTAATCCTGAAAATCCTCCTCTTGATCGTAAGCAATCTCTCCTTGACCCTAATAAACCTCAACCTGATCCTAATATGTCTCCTCCTTGATCCTGATTACCCTCCTCCTTGATTCTCATAATCATCCTAAAAACGAAGCTCAATTTAATTTAGTAAGATTATACTCACGATGCTAAACGATGTTTTGAATTTATCAAATTAGCTATATTTCCAAGTTTTCCATAACAGTTCCTCATCAACCATCATCAACATCGGTCACACTGACAACATTTTTCTTAAGGTAGATCCACACATTTGGACGTGGACGGACCGTGGTTCGAAATATCCGTGTCACGACTCGAACAAGGACGTGTGTAAACTAGTTATTTGAGCAACTGATGGATCACGGTTCGTCCACGTCCCGAGCACAGCCCTGATATGTGTCCATCAACCTTCAGTTAGAAAAACGGACGCTGCTGATAATGGGGAATAAAACGCAAAGCTAATTGCAGATGTCGATGCGCTCGCTAGCTGAGTTAAAGACTCGAGGAGGCTCTTAAAAGGAAGAAAGGCAGATCTCGTCAGCAGGTAACACAAGGGAATTTTTTGGTTTTCACATTTATTACATCGAATTCATGAACTTTTTTACCATAGTTTAGTATCGTTTGACTGTCTTTATTATGTTGGCACAACAAAACATAACAATTAGATGAACTTTTATAATATCAATTTTCATCTCATTCGAAAATTCTTAGGAAAAGAATGGTGACCATTATTATTGTACCCAATTGCAGCAAAACGAGGCATTTAATAAAAAAATATATTTCACATCGATGTAAAATTTTGTATGGTATTTGACGTAACTTTAAAGTTGTTACGAGTCAAGCCATATCAGCGCAACTAGCGGCTAAACTTGACAGTTTTCTGCCCCATAGTGGACCTAGTTACGTGCCTACGTTCCAATATTATGTTAGTTGCACCTTTATTACTATATAAATAATAATAAAAAAAAAAGCGTTGGATACCAAACGTCAGTAAAAGTAAAGGGATCAAGACCTCTTAGTCCGTATACGTAGTCGTCGGCGACTTGGTCAGTTTCTTTCATCTGGGCAGAATTCGTGGCTAATTGTGGCATTAAACAATAGAACCTCTTAGCAATACAAGTAACGCGCCTCGCATTGTTCCCCGCACACAAATGCTGGCTGAATGTCCGTAAGTTTGTGCCTGCATGCACGGACAATAAAAAATCGAGATATTGTTTTCCCTCAAAAACACAAAACACGACGAAACTGTTTTTGAACAGCATCATTTGGACGAAATGTTTTGTTTGCGGCCGCTGTTTGTCTAAACTTTTGTAGGGAGATTATGTTGTGTCTAAACAGGGCTGAAATCTGGCTCTGTATTTGAATAATTTTCAGTTGCAGGGTGTTAGGGACTAGCCTAAGATGACTTTATTGTATCTTATACTTCGCATTAATTTGCGAATATACATAATAACGAGAGGATTTAGGAACTAACTTAATTAATTAGTATTTTTAAATAAGATCCTTAAATAAAGACCAGGTATTCAATTGCATGCGGTCAGTAAGACTGGAAGACGACTCCAACATAGTTGGGAAAACGCATTTAAACGCAATACAAATTGGTTACAAGCATCTAATCTTTAAGCAATCCAACGTCTTTCAAAAAGGTATTCCTTGGTATTAAACATTAAAGAGTAGGTACACTACAATAAGAGATACAATTCTTAAAATAATCTCCCCGAAATAAAATATTTCAATCAACAGAGCGTAGATTTTAATTAATTAAATTCATTCAATGCTAAAACATCACTTGCTTTCCAATGATTCTCAGACAAAGCTCAAAGTGTATTATTATTTTATAGACAAATCGAAACAGAACGGGATTATGTGCTTACATAATATATTTACTGTTGTATTGAAATGATCTCTGTTGAATAGGGAATAGGGTAGAGAATGCTTTGTGTAATTAATTAAGTTAGGACGTAACGGCATTGAGTGCGAATATAATAGGGGATGGAAGAGGCGGGGCCGTGGCTCGGCGCAAATACAATCAAGGACTGGTAGAACTTTAGAGACGACATTTGATTTAATTTTATTAAAATTTCTTTTGATTGTTCTGGTAAATTCTTCTTTGCGAGTAGCGAGTAGCGAGGGAATTCTTGGCTCTGAATGTCAAAATATGTTTAGTTAGTCAGGCACAGTATGGGGCATTTTATTTTTGAATCATTTTAGCGTAGGTCAACTAAGTAACGCGCATCAATGAATTAATCGATTTAACCGAAGCAGGGTGCTATCATTTTTGAGCTTTCTTCGCAATCCTCGCCTTTTTAGGTGTCACCCAATGTCGGGCCCTGTGCTGGTCACATCTATCTGTGCAAAATTACCAAACTGTGGATTTTAGACGCCAGGAAACGAAAACGTGGCAGGCCCAGAAAGAGATGGTTTGATAAGCTGAATTTCTTCTCAAAGGACTGGCCCAAAACCCCAAAAGACCGGGGAAAGAGAGAAAGAGAGAAAGATAGCCTTTGCCCTATAGTGAAACACGAAACAGCCAAAAAGCATAATAATAATGGTGAACTAGTGAACATTTCCTTAGTGAGAATGAGCGTAACCATTATGTATCGAAACATAAGTCAAAAATCAAATTAAAACCAGTGGCAAATAGTAATAAGTATATTCAGTAGGAATATGTTTTAATAAAGGATAATTATATTGCAGTAGGTGTTCCGGAATAGGTAGCTATCGGTTTGATTCCCAATTCCTGGTGAAGAAGGTTCTTTCCCATATAGTTAAATATAAATATGATGATAACGCGGACGGCTCGCTATGAGTTTTGTTTTAAAACAACGACAGAGACGAGACATGTCATGACGACGACGACGAGAGTTGACAAAAAATATGAAGTCCTTATTTCCTAATTTGTCCATGGTGACATTGTTTGTATGTCTGTTTGCTAAATATGGTGAGTTAAAAAAACGGAAAATTAAAGTTAAAAAATGTCAAAGAAATCATCGGCACAGGAAAATACAAAACGGTTTTTCAGGATGATGTTGCGGTCACCTCTATGGTTTGTAACACGGATCTGTGTGACGGTGCCATGGGTATCATTTCCACGAAAATGTTTTCGTTTATAAGTGCAATGCTGTCTGTATCTTTCTTTATGTTTGTACATGGATAAAGTGGAGATGTATTCGATTAACAACGGAAACGTTCCGTTATTTTTTTTAGTACTTTTATTCACGATAATTGGTTCTTTATTTTTTTTTTAATTGTACGAGCAATGTTTTTAAAACATTACAAAAACATTTTTGTAGTGTGAATATC
The DNA here is from genome assembly GCA_002192655.3 of Mamestra configurata. Classification (NCBI taxonomy): domain Eukaryota; kingdom Metazoa; phylum Arthropoda; class Insecta; order Lepidoptera; family Noctuidae; genus Mamestra; species Mamestra configurata. Next base: position 259,812 of record NDFZ01005268.1, on the reverse strand, counting down.
GTCTCCACGCCACTGTTGCGCACTAATCAGCGCCGCTCTACGTCTCTGTGCGGCGCTCTCTATCACAATGCCGCTATTACATTTGCTCAATAATTGCCCCCGTATCCCTCATCCCCTTTCTACCGAACAGTCCCGCAACAATCAATTTATGTATTTATTTGGATCTTTCACGGCTAGATTTTGAGAGATGGAGGAGACTCAGGTACATAGAAAAGTACAGTTAATATAAACAAGAGAATATTTATGAAAAATGTTGATAAAATATTAAATACGTTATTATATTTTGTAAAGTTTACAAAATGTAACTTTTACGTCATGTTTTTCTCAAGTCTACCCTCAAGTTTGGTCTCTTTTTTTAAGTATGGGAAGCCATCAAATGACTTCTTGACGCTCTGTGTGGAGCGGAAGGGCGTGTCAGACTCTTGCTGACTAAAACCCATCCGCGTTCCTTCTAAAGCCCTTTGCGTTCCAGGGTCGCGGTGACTCTTTCGAACAAATTTCGCAACCCTGGAAGTGTGGTCCCTGATACGTCATTTTCCTAAGTCTACACATAAGAGATGAGCTTTACAAAGAAAGTTTTTAGTATTCATAAAAAATATTGTTGCATTAAATTCGTTGTTTTGCTGTAAATTAGTACGAAGTTTAATATCCAACTTGTAGCAATATACCTAATGTAAATTAGCGTAAGTATAGCATTGCTATTTAGGAGGAATCAATAGACTCCCAAAATACAGACATTCCTTGCCTAGTTTGGGGTTCTGAGGTTTGAGCTAAAACCCATATTTTAAAATACACAACTATTTTCTACACAAGATTTTGATCACAGATTAACTACGTACCTATAATTCTAGATTGTTTAACTATTGTGTGTAATTTTAAGTAATTGGATCAATAAACATTATTATTATTTACCCATTGACCTAATGTTATTCTTGGTAAAAATAGTTGTGATTTTTCTGTTTGGACATAGAAATCTATTTCAAAAACGAGAGCTGATAAAAAACACTTTTAAAACTACTTTTATTTTGATCTTCGCATAACATTTGTGGACAGCAATAGCCAAAATGTTTCAGGCAACAAATTTACTTTTTTTTTTTTATTTATTTAATATGGGTTTGCTCTTGACTCTAGTCTAGGTCATAGATGACAGAGACAAAGTCGACGATGGAGCGAGCTTACCCAGAAGAAGCTTGTTCACTCTAATTTTGAAGAGATTAGGGTCGTATGCGTTCGGAAACACAGACGCAGGCAGAGAGTTCCACTCCTTTGCTGTGCGCATTATAAAAGACGTTTGGAAACGTTTAGTGCGAATTGGTGGAATAGCAACAAGGTAGGGATGGTAACTTGCAGTGCGTCTAGATGTCCGATGGTAGAAGGGGGCCGGTGGGATGAGATCGTGGAGTTCCTGGACACTCTCCCCGAAGTAGAATCTGTAGAAGACTGACAAGCAGGCAACCTTGCGGCGACGACTGTTATAAATTAATGTGAAAGTAACTCTGTCTGTCTGTTACCTTTTCATGAGGGTTCATTGAGGATGTGTCATGCTCACTCCAATGTCTCGCTGATGGTGGCGCGTGTATCGGATCATTCAGTTCCCTTCAAAATGCTTGAGCTGAATGGTGCTGATGCACGCGTCATGTTCGTTAACGGGCGCCGTCAGTGTAGACTGGTCATCCCTTAGTTGCCACTGCCTCATTTTAATATTTAATCCTGTAAATTGTGTTTTCTTTCTTTAAATTGTTCTCATATATATAAGCAATAAGGCTAAAGTAGGTAATCAGGATTTTTCTAATTTATAAAATGTTTTAAAAAAGTGTTCGTGGAGTTTCTTGCACGTTCTTCTCCATACAGATCTACGCTTTGGAACGTGTAAATAGCTTCATGTTTTTGACGGATTAGCTTTGACAATTCAAAGTAGGTACCTGATAATGGTTTATTTGAAATAAATGCTTTGACTTTGACTTCATGTCTAAACGGCTGAAGGGGTTTAGATGAAACTTGGCACACGAGTAGACCATGTCCCGGAATAGGACATAACATACTTTTCGTCGTCGTAGTATACTACCAGGATGAAAAGTATGTTATGATAAAATAAAAATAGTAGGTTATTAATTATTTTTAATAGGTACTTACAATTAATTTAACTAGAATGATAGTTTGAATAATTTTAATCAATACAAGCATTTATTATTTATAGCTCCTACCTGCGGCTTCGCCCGCGTGAAAGTTGAAAATTATACCAAGGGAGTCCTTTTTTTTAATAAATAGTACCTGTTACAATAAGAATAAAAACTAGTTGATAACCTAGTATGTTTAATTTATCAAGCTTTAGAGTAGAATAGAATAAAAATGAAGTCAAAGTCATTTCTTCAAATTAGGCTGAGTGCCAGCACTTTTTGAACGTCAATGTTCTACATAAAGACAGTCCCCCAAAACGCCCGCCCTTCACCATTTCCTAGTGTTTTAGTAGGAGTGTTTTAGATTTTTTAATTATCTTTATGGTACACCAATAACAAATTACAATAGGTTAGCTCCTATTTAGATTACACCAAAATATCATTCAAATAACACTAAAATCATAAATTTACATTATTCACCTACTTAATAGGTATTAGTATAAGGTACACATTATTTTGATATAATCAGACAACATTAGATGATTGTAACAACACACCAACATTCAAATTTCCCATTTTCTGCAGTTAAACATAAAGAGTAACAGATTTAAGTTTCCTCATTTAATGAATTATTTTCGTACGTTATAAGGACCGCCTTGTGCGGTAAAACCTTACTCCATCAGTCTCCACCCTGCTGGTGAAGATAGCCCTAGCTAGTCTGTCTCCATGCTTCCCTATTGAAGTCTGATAAAATATGTCGTCACTCCATCTTTTGTTGGGTAGCCGCGTCTTCGCTTTCTGAATAAGATGATTTCTAATTACTTTTTGTTCATCTTTCATCCATTATCAGCCCCATTTTAATTTAAGTATTTAGTGTTTGTTTGATTACATCGTGTTTGAATATTTATAGAATAATTAGTTTAACTAGTACCTACTCCCAATATCGAATTCCAATTTAATAAATCACGCGAACTATTTCATCGCGCTTATTAACTCACTTTCCGAACCACCAATTAATTTATTTCTCATATAAATTTACTGACCAAATCCTTAATTGAATATTTTAATTTGGTGGTCCTTTTGATCACGCTAATGAGTGTTAAACAATTAAAAGGTAGCTGTCACCTGGATTAGTGGATTTGCGGTCGTGCCGGACGTCAATTCATTACTGGATTGTGAACGCTATCCGATTTTCGCGCAACACCGGTTTTCAGTGAATCAATAGGATTAAATGAGGCCCTGATGTATTTAAAACGTTGTTAATGTGATGTTTGTATTGTAAAAAGTTTAAATTCTAAAGAGTTGGCATGTTTGCCAATGTCTTCTTTTTACGTCATCATTATCATCATATAAGCCAAAATACATCCACTGCTGACATATAATAAGCCAAAATACTGACATAGGCCGGGACCCCTAAGTGTTGTGACATCGAACGGTCCTGTGTTTCTCGCATCCAGCAGATTTTCGGCCACATCGGTCCACCTTGTTGGAAGCCAACGCTGTGTTCCAGTACGCGGTCACCACTCCAGAACCTTTCCACCCTATTATCAAAAGTCCTCATTGCCCCTTAAGTTTTGCGATTCTTCGGACTATCATGAATTGGTTACCTATATGTATGTCAATAACCACTAAAATGTTGAAATTTGCCAATTACGGTGATTTTTTTCCAGACAAACCATGAGTACTCGTACTACTACTTAATATAAATAGGGTAAGCTAAATGGTAATCGCACAAAAGCTACTCGTTGAGTATTTCCTGAAAGATTATTCACAATGTAGCTGACGCCAGAATGAAACGAGCTTATCTCAATGATGTCAAGTCCAATAAATTAGCAGATAAAACGGATTTGAAGATAGCTTTGTGGAAGTGTTTACTAAAACGTCTGTAAATTAGTGAGGAGTGGCGTAAAAGTGATTACTTCAGGCGATGTGACCTGACAAATTAGTTTAGCTGCTGTGACCAGAATATTCAAAAGGAAAGGAATATTCCATTTTCTATCACCGTAGACGTAGAAAATGTTTTTCCTGTATCAGGAATTTCAAGTTGCATAAATTGTATTTGTAAAATTTACTATTCAAGCTATATAAAGCTAGATTAAACTTAAAGTACCTAAGTGGTATGAAGTATAGTTCTGTATATTTGAGTGTTTAATATAAATAACATTTCAATACAGGTTATAAAATCTTATTCTACTTTTTCATCAACCTGAATATCAAGTCACGACTTCTCCATTTTGTTAGCTGTCAAAGAATGCTATTTTCAAATCAACAATGATGACTTATTGAAGTACGTTGTTTTCTCTTGAAGTCATCAGTAATCGCCAGACTTTGCAATTATTATTCTCTCGAAAACAAGGTTGTCCGAAATTCAGCCAAAACGGAGAGCCACAGTACCTCTTTGGCGGTGACCGCTACGGCGGGCTTTAATTAAAGGATTGGCCGTTTTTCCACACGGACCGGACGCGGCACGGACCTGGCCCGAATCCGGCGCAGAAAGCAAACTGCCAATGTTGCCACTGACGAATTTCACCGAGATGAAATGTCCTGAATGTAAAGTGTGAAGTAAACATGGACGTGTCTGAAAATATAATATTTATGAAGGCCTCCTACTATGTTGTTTCTTTGAAATATACTTAGTTTTCATCCAAATATTTTTCGCCATCGCTTCATCACGCTTTTGGGTACACATCATAGTTTTAGTAGTAAAATTATCCATGTTTGTTATATTATATTACTGTTTAGTTATTAATTTTATTTGACTGTTTTCTTGTCTTGTGCGAGTCCCAAATAAACATTTTTCTTTCTTTCTTTCTTTAGTTGAATCTTGGCAGACAGAAGAGAAGAACGCTGCGGCCCATATTCTTGACGTAATCGCTTTAAGCTTATTCATCTTTTACCTTATCTATTGGTGGTGTAAGGCAAATTTCATAAAACGGATTTTTCATGTTACTATAATCATCATTATCATCATCAAATTAAATTTCTCGAGGTGGAACGTGCTCAAAGGATACTTTTGAAGGTTATGTTTTAAAAAAAACTTTGGTTTCCAACAGCTTCTCTTTACTCAATAGCCAACGTATTAACTATCCGTAAATTGTACATCTTACACGCCACTCTGAAAAATCATAAGTCGCTTTCAGTTGATCCCACCATATTAACAAAAAGACGAAATGATATAGTAACTAAAACACGAGCATGTAGAACTTATTTTGCTAGACACCAATATTTAAATCAATCTTCGCATTAATATAACTCCATTAATAAAATTCTTAAAATATATACAAAAACTACTTTGGAATGTAAACGGATGGTGACTGAGTGGCTAAAAACTCTAGACTACGAAGATACTGAGAATATGATTATCCATATTATTAAGTAATAATGTTTTATATGACGTGTATGTGCTTGTATGTATATAAAAACATATATTTATATGAAAGAACCTAAACAAATAAATAAATACAAATAAATGTATGTATGAAACATCAATACAGCAATAAATAAAATCACGTTACCTACATATTTTTTAACACACTCACGAACACTAACATACACTACACAGTCACACACACACACACACGAAGACAAACGCACCCACAAACACAACCACCATAACTCACGCTTCTACACTCACGTGCGCACATGCATGCGTGCTCACATAGATNTTTTATTCTCCATGTAGTTTTGAAACAACGATCTCTTATTCCTTTTATAAATACCCATCAAAATACCGACAAGAGAAGCAGAAGAAGGATTGTATGCCAATCTAAATCAGTAAAAACCAAATTTGCCCGTAATTTCTTTTCTTTTCTTGGCCCATTTCTATACAACAGACTAATTGATTTACTCTCTATTCATGCCCTAAACAAAACAACTTTAAAAAAATATATAACTGACTGGCTTATCACCTTAGATTATACCCAAATTGAAGATCTATTCAAAACCATATCCTAACATACTGTTCCCTTTACAACGCACACAAAAATACCCCACACCAAACGCACTCACTCCACATCACACACACTCGCCCACACACCACACACACTCGCCCACACACCACACACACTCGCCCACATACCACATTCATTCACATATATCCACCCTTGCATGTATCCTAACTAAATCATTATATTTTTATTTTTGTTAATCAAATTATGATCTAATCAATATTGTAATATTATTATGTATGAGATTTTTATTTGAATATTATATGCGAATCTGATCGTCTCCAGTACAACAATAATAATGTGGAACTTTGTTTAGGGGGCCTGGTGACCTGACGTACAGGTTTTGTAAAAAACTTAGTTTAGGCACCAGTCTTCCACAAATTATTTATAAAATTGTGTCTGTAGACTATTGAACTACTTTCTCTGTTATTTGTGGTTAGAAATAAATAAATTATTATTATATTATTATATATAAATGTGATCAAGTTAAGGGAGAGCGGCCTTTTCTGGCACAGGTGTTTTCACACTTAAAAGGAGAGGTCAACCTCAAAATTTTTGAACGAACTTTGTTGTTATTGAATAAAACCTTTTTCATTTTTTTTTTCAAACCTTTTTTCATCATCATAATTTCCTTGTGAAAGAGTCAGGAAAAATTATATATAAATTGCAGATTCCGTAAAATTGAAATAAATCTTGATCAATTTTCGGTGACATAATTATATATTGTAAAATATCGCATGAAATTGTTAACTACTGTTTCTAAATAAGACACGGATAATACGGATATATTGGAAACTATTGAATTTGGATGGGATAGACAAAAGATTTTTTTCATAATACATATATCCAGAATGTATAATTTTATCAAGAATTATTACAATCTTACGGAGTCTGCAATTTTCCGATGACATAATATAATAGCTTCATCACTAAAATATTAATTTTTGTACCTACACTTACAATTTAGTAAGAACAGAAGAAAAACAGACAAACGTTTCCAAAATTCTTTTATAATGCGCCCAGCAAAGGAGTGGATCTGTCTGCCTGCGTCTGTGTTTCCGAACGCATACAACCCTAATCTCTTCAAAATTAGAGTGAACAGGCTTCTTCTGGGTAAGCTCGCTTCATCGTAGACTTTGTCTCTGAAATCTAAAACCTAGACTAGAGTCAAGAGCAAACACATCTCAAATTAATAAAATAAAATAAACACAAAAAATAAACCCCTACGTTTTTAACCACTGAACCCAGACGTAGTTCGTAGCCTCGTTCACTGCGTACGGCCTCGTAGGGGTATAATTATCCAGATCAAATGGAGTCCAGTTGGATTCGGTTAGTCTGAGGTGTGCCACAGAAACGTCAGCTTTTTTCGGTCCTTTTGCTTCGGACGTCAAATGAATGAAGCCGATATTTTCACAGAGATTTATTTTGAGTAACTGAACGATGGAGAGGGATTCGGAAATGACGAGGTTTTAGCCGAATATTACCTATTTGAATGTAGTGAAAAAAAAGTGTGGATACATGAATATGTAGGCACAGGAAAACGTTTTTTAAACTTCATGTATATAGTGGATGCTACAAGGCTTTCTTTACCAGACAACCTTCGGGGTAAAAGACAAAACTCTTGTCTGTCATTAATTGTTATCTTATGCTCAGCTCAGATCGAGACATAGTTATTGCCAATGATGATACATAATCTATCCATCAACATTGGGCAACAACTTACACAAACCATAACCAAAACAAAATCATAACAAAACCAGTAGTAATATACGTAGCACTATTTCAATACCACAATGTGAAGCGAAGTGCATACCGAACCCGCTGAAACAAGTAATTAATGAACGCAACAAAACACAGAACCCTTTTGTGTGTTATCTTCCCGGCGAATATTCTCGTTATTGTGCGCTCTTTAACAAACTGCATTCGAAATTAAAATTTTTCATTCTGCGCCTCCCTTGAGTCCTCAGCCTCCTTACAGGAGCGAGATCACTTTTGATTATATTCCCTCCCACCGCAACGTAATTGGGATATTTTGTTGGAACAACAATAGCTTGCACATTCATTCGTTTTAGGTATTATAATTTTTTTCCCATTCTTCTCAACTCTCGTCTGCGTTTTACCTACCTTTTATTTGAGTAATATCTTTTATTATTCTTGCTATGACTCATACAAGTGGAGTTTGTTATTATGTTCATTTTGGTTATCTCTTGATTGTGTCTGACTTACGATCTTGTGGGGTCAGAAAAACAGCTGATACCAATTAGAAGTAATGATAAGTGAATGTAGCTCCGGGATTTTTGCTTATCGGGGTAAAATTGTAAAGTAAGTACAATTGTACCTAGCAAAAAATGTTGAATAAAAATGTTAAGCGTGGCAGGGATGTGTAGCAGGGTTAAAAAATGGCTACAAAACAAAGCGTATTTTTCGCTTCTTCACCTTTTCGCTTGTAAATGGTACTTTCAATCTTTTAGAGGAATTAGGCGTTGGCAGGTGTACAATGTGGCAGGTAAGGTGCCTGTGCGGGGGTCTGGGCGACAGTGCGTGACGTCATCAACTAATGCACTACACGTGCAGATTGTCGCAGGTGAGGACGCCGCCGCAAGATACTGACGCAGAGACAGGGGTATTGTTAGTGGAAGTGGCTGGTTCCTAGAATGTATCTAGCTGGTATGTATGTAGGATCACTGTAGATATAAGAAGATTATTTGTCTGTCTACACTACTCGTGTTAGTGAAAGATAATAGGCTAGAAAAGGGGTACCTGATAAGATGACAATGAATAGACAAGAAGTACACATGTTCGCCAACCTCAAACAATTGGGATAACGGAAAAGTAATAAAAATAATGATGCTAACCGTGCCTACGCAATCCTTTAATCCTCTGTAACTAAATATGTTTAAAATAATACGTAACAATACTCGTATCGCAAAATCAATGAGGTTTTATGAAATTAAACTACTAATTTTGAAATTTACCTCTGCTGAACTTCATAGACAGTTCGTAGCCCGTAGCTCGTAGACCGTCTACGAAAAAACGCAAGAGGTAAGCTAACACTAATTGTTTTTCTTTTATTTCATATTATATTGTTTATAGTCCAATTTTAAGAATGGGAATTTTCGTATTTTTCCATATTCACCTTAACCGAATTGCGCAGACAGTTCGTAGAAGGTTTGTGACTGGAAGCTCGTAGACCATCTACGAAAAGACGCAAGCGGCTATTGTTACTCACCTGTCTTATATCTACCATTTTGGTTCGAGTTTGATCACTGTCTAGTTCTAGTGGCTATGTTTTTTTTAGTGTTTAGAAACAGTTTTTCATACTCCTTTGCCGAATTCACAACAAAAGTATTCTTAAAACGTTAAGTGCTTATGGGTGAGAGGTCCACCATGTACCTACCGGTGGCGCATCCCCGAACGTCTTGTAGTCGGATGATGGAACGACACGAATGCATTTTCGACGCACACTCCTCAAAGTGTAACCGATAGGAAACCAAAAACCTGGCAACTCGGCATTAATATTATTTGTGGAAGCAGGATTAAATATGCAATAGTTTATTTATTTTTTTGGCTGTGGGCCTTAGTTGCCTGATAATAAAGAATTATGATTATTATTACTAATATTCAAGCAGCCGATGAAAGTCTTTAAAAAAAAATACCAAATGTTTTACACTTAGTTTATTCCACAAAAGTACACACAGTGTTTAGAACCTCATTTTTCTTTTACGGAAATTATGATACGGGAGCGCGGTTTGGATGCGAATCTGCGACTAACTTGTCCGCATGGACATAAATGGTTTTATATAATAAATATTGATATGCTCAGCAATTACTTGCATACAGTTTATGGACTTAAGTAACAGATTGAAACATTAACGTGCATACTTCTTGTCACCGACTTAAGATCACTGATACAGGTACCAGTTCCACCACCTCTAGTTCTTTGTCCTGAGGTGCAAGACTGATTACTTCTCCGTGTTCGTGGCACGCACCTTACTAATTAACGGAGTCACGCCGGTGACAATGCACTGGGGGGAGGGGGGATGATACGTAAGGAAACCTGGTTGTATAGGAGAGGAGATTATGTGTTTCAGGTATTATGTTCAGCGGTGATTAGAACCTTAGGAGATTAGGTGGTTTACTAATTATATTTATTTATTTATTAAAACTTTATGCACTAGTAAAACACTGTACAAAGGCGGACTTAATGCCTTAAGCATTTTCTACCAGTCGACCTTAGGGTGGTGCAGAGACAACATGGCAGGTGCAACTTAAAGAAAATCAAATAGAGAGAAGAAAAAAACATGTATAAATACATAGATACATACGTACACATAAACAAAGTTATTAAGAAAAAACGAAAATATAAATTCTATGTTAATGCTTAGTTTGATCATGATCAGTGATTGAATGGATAGCAGAAAGACGTGTTACAATATTTACCTACAGCAACGTATAAACACTGTTTCTTCTTATCTATGAACCTACATAATCATGTCAAAACTTTTGTCACCTGGAATTACCGACGGATAGCGGAAGGCAATAGAGCTTTCAGTACAAAAAAACAACGTTACCAATAGGTAAGTTAAAGAATCGGGTTAAATGCTTACAGATAATATCAGGTATAAAATAATATCTTACAGTACCGATATCTGCACTAGGTATTATATAACATGACGAGGTACATGAAAAATCAAATTTGGTTTTTACAGAACTGTTACTCAATAAATATACTATCCTTTTATTCTGTTCTGTTTTAAATGTAAATAAATAATACAAAAAATGTAATCAACAAATAAAATATTAAGCAAATGAATACCTTTTGTGTACGTTTGTGAGGGTAGGCGTATTTAAACCATTTTGTAGGACTGGACTTTTCATTGGATTCCCCGCCCACCGTGGCTTCTATGAAATTATATGGAAACAAACAATTTGTACGCCAGACACGATGTCTCAAAGTTTGATTTACTATTAATTAATCTTATTTAAGAGTTGTTGGAAATTCCAGTATGGCTCTTCCGGTAAGTAGCTTATTTTTACAGCTGCCTCACCTTTTGCCAACTGTTTTGGCTAAACAGATGCAGCTGACCCACGGTTTAACAGACCACTAGATTCGAAGATGGCCCTAAAAAATAAAATTACTTCATTCTTCTGCACTTACCTATTCCAATTTATTTTATGTGCAGCTTGTCTTTTTCTTCCATAAACTTCTTTTTAGCAGTTTTCTCTAAATGTTTAATGAGTATGACGACTAAAGGATCAATTATAAACACTGAGAATCTGCTGCATCACAATATTGTCAATAGTTAGGATGTACCTATACATGTTTAAAAGAAAAAGTATAGCATAAAAAAAAACAAAAACTTATTTATGAAACCAAAACACAGGCAACGTTGAGCATCGCTGTCTGCCCGAATGCGCACTCTGTAAAAATTACAAAATGAAAATTGCGGCCCGGCGCCGCTGAATACATTAATATCGAATATTGAATACATTATATAAAAATATTCAATGAATACACCGCTAAAACGAGAGCCGAATGGAAATCAGCAAAAATCCCGGGAGATTTTATTTGAAATGCGATGTTCGAGTTTTACATTAATGCTTATTAATAAATCCATTCTTTGCTTTTCATCAAGTTGGATGCTTGTGAGTTTTGCTATCAGTCGGATTCAGTTCATTGGTAATCAGTTTTACTTACCTACCTACCTGTATGAGTACTTACTAAGGTACAGTGAGCGGTAACTAGCAGTTATTGATTAAATAAGCTGATTCTATCTATACACTACGCGCTGACCGCTGACTAACCTAGCTAATCGTAGCGTTGATGACTGAGGTCAGACGGCATCAGCCTTGAAATAGATTTACAATAAATTAATCACATCTATCTAAGATAACTTTAACAAACATTCTATTGGTCAAATGTCTTACTAGACACTGACTTCTAAATATCTTGAAGAAGACAAAATAGCTGGAATTCCAAAATGTATTGCACTATCCCCAGTTTCTTTAGAAAGTAAGTTTTCTTTTGAAAGTGAGAAATCACTCTCTCTTCTTTTACTTATAGAGAGTGAGTCAGAGAGAGTGATTTCCACCGATTTCTCAACCACATCTATTTAGACCTATGTATCTTGCGTTTGTATATCAAGTTTAATAAAAAAATCCAATATTAAGGACTTCAAAGTTTGTATGAAATACCGTGAAGAGTAAACGCTCATAAAGCTAAATACATCTCGTCAAGATCATAAATGCCTCGCTTTCCAAAAATATATAATTATCCAAATCTCCACGAAATTACTATTCTCAACACTCTACGCTCAAACTCATATTTGACAGAATAATCACACGTTATCGCAGCATCCATCCGATGATTTCATTGTATCTGCATCTGCGCGATCTGTAATCAACTTTGTCGGCGAGTGTACCACTGAACTGATGTACAGCGTCAGGGATGGCGAACCTTTATTAAGTGAACATAAAAATAATACTTTCGAAACGCAAAAGTAATCAGGCTTGCGAGAACTTAAACAGCAATTTTTGGAAATTTATTCTTGCTGAACTTCGTAGACCAGGGATGGTGATGGAACTATGAGGAATTACGAAAAATACTGAAACGACTCCCGATCCCGATTTTGATAAAAATTAGAACTGCGTCATTGTTTTTTTGGAAAATCGGTATCCTAGCCAGGAATCGAACCGGGACCAAATTATAACACACTAGCGGATGTCATGCGGTTTTTGTATGTAACATACAAAAATATCAAAATTTCTCTTTAAAACATAAGTATAGATATAGATTAGTATAGATGGCAAACTAAAGGAAAGCGCTTATTTTTTCAGAATACTTTTTAAAGGAGACGGATACGTTTTCATACAATTTTGGGCCTAGATGTAAAAAGATGAAATTAGTGTCAATTGATAGCTACTATATTAACAATCAACCACTGAAAATTTTGCAGATTTTGGCAATCTGAGAGCCGAGATAAAAGAGATTTAGGAAAAGTGAGGTTACGTAACAATCTATACTTAACAGCCGATTTTTGAAGTGCGATTGTCTATTTGTCATTTTTTACCCGACTACCGAAGGAGGGTAATGGGTTTATCGGTATACGTATGTATATTTGTATGTGTTTATGTTTGTTCTTCTGTAGCGTTCTAGATACCAAACGCGTAAGCCGATTTTGATGATTCTTACGTCGATATACTCGTCTTAACCTTGCGAGTGTCACTGGCTACATTAAAATTGAAAAATAACGGATTTTGGGCGCCTTAGGATTGTGGGGGGGGGGCATTTTCTTTTCTTCCAACGTGATCGTGTGGGGTATCAAAATAAAGGGTTTAAAGAGGTGATTTTTGTTTACGTCTTTTTAGTTCGCTTCATGTCAAGTCAGATTTAGCACAGATTAAACTACAATAATCGATTAGCAAACGTGAATCGATTTATCTTGATTACGAAGCTATTTAACAAATTAAAACTCATAATACTTTAATTCTAATAGATTTAATTATTATAATTCGATTAATCATCTGGTGAAAGCATTTTCATAAATAGTATGAACTCTGTAACGTTTATCGATATAATAAAATCGATATTCCAATTACACCTTAACTTAATTATTGGATTTCTCATTTTCCAGATTGTAAATTGAGTTGATTTTTCACATTTTGAAATAGAAAAATATAACCTTTTTTTTAAAGCCATACCTCAACTTATTACAATTAGGCCCAGAAGTCCCCGTCTCCTTTTCAGGCAAATTAAAAAAAATATTTTTGTGTGTTTGTTAAAGTCTGAAGAAGATACTTATGAAGAGAAAAATTTGAAAAATAGCACAAAAAAACGTAAGAAGCACTTTTACTTAATCCCATACAAATTGTTCCTAGCTGTCACTGCCAGTTCCGTCGCTTGTGACAGAATTACGCCTGTCGGGTCAGCTAGTATGGAAATAAAAGTTATCGTAATGGTTGAAAACGGTTGTTGCAAATTACCTTTCTTTAAGGATGGAAATCATCAAATGACTTCTTCCGCTCTGGGTGGAGCAGAAGGGCTTGTCAGACTCTTACTGACTAAACCCCATCCGTTCCAGGGCCGCGGTGGCTCTTTCGAACAAATTCTGCAACCCTGGCATTGTTGCAAATTACCTAGATACTAAATAGGTAATATTTGAGTGGCGTGCCAGTATTATTTTGCCGCTTACCACAGCTTTGCCATCCCTGCCGTACGTAGTGGTAGGTACGCGGGTACAGTCGGCGATAGCGCCAACAATACGCCGAGCAATCAATTTGTGTATTCAATCATTTCTCTCTCACTCTCCACTAGATTGAAATATGAAAACCTTAATTGAGAATGCCTTTATTAAAGTATAGCGCTGTTGTTGTTTTGTTGTATGTTTTAATCACGTTCATTTTGGGATAAAATAAATAAAAATGGTTTTATTTTATTATATTTGTTATTGGTTTCATTGATTGGTTTTTAATCAAGCTACATAGTGTCGTCCATTAATTTATTTTAATTAGAAAATTTACGGTCGAAAAATTTAATTACACTTGTTTTTTTGTTAATTTCATAAGTTGTATTCAAAAGACAAGATCCTAGCTGTCATATACCTGTCAATCTGACTTTAAAGACAATACGATTATCATAAAAATGACTCCTCGCAAATAAATCAGCCTGATTACCTTAACACATTCAAACTCAACATACTACAAAACCCAGTAATCTCAATTAACAACTCAATCAATCAGATTACGCTTAAAAAGTCATAAAAGACGATAGCATTGAATTGAAATCACAGAAATGTGATTAAAAATAACACACCGCCCCTATAATAGCCCGATTACATACCCGCGAGTTCTGTACAGTGAGAAAGAGTGCAATCACATTAGCGGGTGAACCCTAAAATTTTAATCTGCGCCACAATGCCGGCAATCGCTGATTGCAACGGGCGCGCATATGCATAGTCTTTGGGGATCGCTTAGCGTACACTGCGGGAACGAGTTATGGGCTCACTGCTTGCTTTTTGTGCGAGGGATCAAATGGATTCGATGTTTATAGTTTGCGGCGAGTAGTTGGGTGTTATTATTTTAAGTTCTTCTTATTTAAAGACGGATATTTTGGTTTGACGGTTAATTAGAAACAAATAGATTAGCTGTTGACACAGTGAAGACGTCGTTTAGGTAATAAGTTGGCGTTGCTGTATTTTTAAGAAAAACAAAGAGTCGGTTTCTGGAACAAAAAATGTCGCAAAATTAAAGTGGCACTTTCAAATAGCTGCTGCGATTGATTGAAGATTTTTGAATAGCCAATTGCATTATTAATTTGCCATTACATATTTCCAGAAACCGATTAAAAGTCATAAAATTACGGCAACAGCCTTCTTTATCTTGGCAATAAATAATTCAGTTGGTTGTCATCAAAATCCATGACATACCTAAACGTTATTCTATCAACTGCATCCCTTTGTCTGTCCGCCAGTGTACCCACGCGACCGGCAAGGGACGAATTGTTTTCATATTAATAGCATGTCGAGAGGTGTACCAACAATGGACCAACCCCTGGTAAGCGTGTTGTTTATGACCATTTAATCACTTGCCAACTTTTGCGCAAGTGTCTTGATGGATAATTTATGCAACGTTTATTAGGGCATCGAGTTTATTGATTTGAATTCATGTAAAAAATTGTGATGTCTCCCTTACTTCTTTAAAAACCATTGTTTTCGCATCGGTTGTACTTAAGAGACGAAGTATATTTATCAATCTTACCGTTTCAATATCTTTAGCCTTTCATTAAAATTTTTCTTTGGAGAATTTCAGCTGTCAAATCAAATATTTTTTATCATTATTTTGGCTACTACTAACGTACCAAAATGCTACGAATCCTCAATAAAATAAAAACATAAATTAATCAGCCCACAGTAATCAGCGACTCGTCAGCTCAAAGCCGTACAAACTCGCAAACTGATTTACGAGCGCGAGTACGTTGTACAGGTGCGGCTGACGAGGTAGTTTTGTTTCACCCCCTTTCACCCGTTCCACCCCCACTAGCTGCACTACAGAGCAGTTTCGTCGCGTCTGAAAATTAATTCCTCTACATAATCAGGAGTCAGGACTTCCGAGCGCCGCTCGCGCCGCCCCGCGCTCCGCGTAGCTTCACTCCGCAAATATTATTGAAAATATTGATGCTGACTATACACTTGTGGCTGGGAAGTAATTTTTGTTGTATGCGATGTGGAAAAGCAATTTAGAGTTTGGCTTTTGATAAGATATAGATCTATAAGCCGTGTGTCCGATGGGACTTGCATACAAACTTCCATTCTCTATTTAACCTCTTTGAAGTGAATTTTCAAAAATCTTCCGTTAGTGCTTAGTAGTTAGTAAGGGTTTTATATATGTTGCTTTTTTGCAATCGGACCATATTGAGGCACATTGTATGCTAAAACAACCCGCGGCCTGAATTTTTCGATTCAGTCATTATTTTTCGGAGAAGGCTTATAACTTAAACAACAGTTTCCCAAAAGTAGAAACAATGGTAGCTAGCCAATTCTGGTTGCCATATCCTTTTTACACAATGCAGGTGTTCAGTCAATAAACTAATCGATACTTGATCAGAATACTGATTTTAAGTAGAAACCACCAAAATGATCCAAAGTTTTGATTTCGATCCAAGTGTGGATGTTGACAGTCGACAGCTACACTCATTATATTTGTCTTCGAACCGGATCGACCTACCTTCTCACGCTTCCACAAATTTTTGACCATAACATTCTTGACTTCATCCAGAATCGAACCACGAACTTCCGTCCAGGTGTTACCCAAGAAGTTGTAGCGACTCATGTTTTACTAAAGACAAAAAGGCAGAACGTCATAATTAAAAAAATCTCGTGCCTGCAAAGAAAGGGGGTAGTGGCGTGAAAGCAAGACGGATGGGGTGCCACAGAGGGGCTCGCAAAGACAATGCCGCGCTTTGGACGCGACGCTTAATCATAAATATATCAACTGAGACACGGTTAGGCTTGAACACACCTTGGGGAGCATATTATTTACAGGTCTTATGTATTTTGTGGTATGGGACGTTGTCACTGCAGTAAGATTTTAGAAACAGAGAACTGTGAGTTAATTTCACTTGCGTAAGTACCTGATTCTTTACTTTTAGAAGCTTTTATGTTCACAGGAAATTTAGATGACTAAGTTAGATCATTGTTAGCTCTCATTCCATTCGTCCAATACAAAAGCTATTCCAGATATCTTATAAAATGGCTGCTCTCTACTTTAAAATTAAAATGTACCTGCAAACCTTTTTCAAAGACGGATTTACTTTAGTCATTATATTTGCACAATTTCAGTGGTGATGTCACTTGTAGATAGAGAAAATACTTAGGTTGGTTGATATTTATTTATTTAGAAAAACTACACACACACAAAGACATTCATAGTACATATCACTTAAATAATAACATTGCATGAATCTAAATTAAAGGGTAAGCACAGCATTTTATTTAGATCTCACTATACAATAATAAGTAATGTAAAGATGGATAGCTATTCAAACTAATATCAATAATCTATACCTAAAAAAAGCAAAATAGTTGTAGTTTTCAAAATTCAATTTGTAATAAGTATTCACAATCAAACCTTTCACTTACTTCCATAAATAGAAAGCAAACTGCAACACCTCTTAACTTTTTCTAAGCTAAATTCTTCAGTACAAATAATATTTCCCCGCCAGCCTGCACCCAGCCGAACAGCGACGAAGGAGGCATGCATGAGTGTATGAAAGTTAAAAGGGGTGTTAAAGACAAAACGGATGAGTTCGGACAAAGGCAGGAAGCGACTCTCCTCTCTTTTGACATCGCTCCTAAGCAATGGGATACCTAACATATTTTGATTAATGAATGTTTTTGTGACTTACTAGTACTATATGTGCGAGCACCCTTTCTGGCTATTGTCTTTGAAGAACGATGTTTGTTTTAGATTTTTTTGATGTTAGACGTACCTACTTAGAGGTGTATGTACTTAGTCGGTAAATGTATACCACCTACCCTACCTATTTTGACGTGCAATTTTGTTCACTATGACATAAATTATTTATTCAGTGAATTTAGATGTTAAGCTTTTCGCCATCTCTATGTGAAACAGTGATATATAGTCGTATGTCGTTGTGCCGTAGTTCACCCGAATCTGTCTTGGAAGAAGTGTGGGTTGACTACGGAATATCCAAAGTATAATGTTTAAGCACCTGAATTTTGATGGTGTACAATAATGAGTATTTTATCTTTCAGGTTAAAATCACATGTATGTTGCAGTCTTACAGGCTTTTTTTACCTATAGAAAATCATCAAATTTCTCCTTCCGCTTTGAGTGGAGCGGAAGGGAGTGTCAGACTGATACTGACTAAAACCCATCCATGTTCCTCGAAATGCCCTTTGCGTTCCGGGCCGCGGTGACTCTTTCGAACAAATTCTGCAACCCTGGCAGGAGTCCTATAGGCTACAGTCATCAGGTTCTAGTGACTGCGATATATATTCGTCTAATTGAGAATACAACGATACTACTGTGCGAATTTATTAACCTACTGATCTGATCAATGCATAATAACGTAGCGAAGCTTCTGACAAAAGCCTACGTACTATCCTCAGACGCCGCGCAGTCTTTGATACAAAACTGATGACCGGATTCCGAATGGGAATTTATAGTTATGTAAGGACATGTCAAACCCTATTTCAATGCCACAGTTCGACAGGTTTTCAGACTCAAATAATGTTTGATAAATCCTCACTTTGAAACCTAAATTAATTCAGAAGAGAAGAGAAATGTGGAAGAGAACAGAAGAAGAGAAATGTCGTGTTTGTGGCCGGTGGCTATTACTCTACAAACACAACAGAGGTAAACTCATCACATATCAGGCATCAGACGGACAATCGACCCCCCTCCCCCCACCCACACGTACTGTCCACCGGTACAGCCGTCATCTAATTAGCTATCTAGTTAATCAAGGCGGCCTGGAAGCGCACTAATGAGCCCAGTGTGCGCGCTGCGCGGACGACTGTATTGTGTCGGCGCTGCCTGCTAATAAGTAAACGCTGTTATCGTTGATGGTAGGGCTGGCAGACATTGTCAAGTGCAGTTTTGTGTGGACTTACAATTTTGCAAGCAAGAAGCAAGCTACAAAGCAGAATTTGCATTAAATATTTAGATTTGGGAATTCTTTATTGAAGTAAAATACTTAAAATTTTGTTTAACATATTCGTTCACAGATTTATGTCGTAGCCATATTGTAAAATTGACTATTTCATGAAATAGCCACCTCAAACCCAGCCTTAACGACGAAACCTTTTAGGGCTGACGAGGGCTCCTATTTCTGCCTGCAGGGAGCGAACAAGCATGAATGGTATGACGGGAGCTGCTTTTATTTAACTTGCAATGTTTGAATTTACATATGTTTGTTGGTTTAGATCAAATGTTGTTAGCTGAATTAGAACAAGTTTGTCTTATCCTACAGAGTTGAAATTTTAAATGTTGGTTTAGTTTTAATGAAAATTAATGTATTTCAATGATAATCTGTGACCTGATTTTCCATCTACGATTGGCTCCATACGAACCAACTCCTAAACGGTCAACGGTAGTGACACAAAATTTTATATATGTCATTAAATTTTAAAGCTATAAAAGCCACCAGGACGTGACTGCTGCTTTCAGGGATGGTTCCAAATACGAGATTTCTTCAGCGGAACCGACACGACATTTTTACATCAGCATTCTATTATTATAGCCCCTTCTGTAGTCATCCAAGACTTGGAAGCTGCGTCTAGGATTGGCTCCTTATGCGAGATATCCTCCTCAGCAGTCAATGAAACAGACAGTTCTTCATATGAGTGACAAAAAGTTACGGGGCGGTTGGCTGGAAGAATATCTCGGATTGCTGACGAATAATAATAATAATCGCTGGGTATTAACGAATTTGGCCTATGGGTAAGTAGTACGCTTCTGGTAATAGGGCCCCCTAGTGATGTTTGAAGAAATTCTAATGCTAAATAGTGCAAAATAAAATCTAAGTTAAAAATCAAAAGCTTGAGGCTTGGCTTTTAGACAAAATAAGTTAGAAAAGTTCTTAAGCTTTAAATAAAATGTCACTTGCAGGAACTATAGATAAGGTGGCAGCACCGACGTCATTGTTAAGTAAATTTTAGAAATTGCAACGCTAGATGGCAGTCTACTTCGTGCACAGTTCTTGTTCTTCAGTGCTCCGTTTAGGGGAACCTAAACGGAGCGTGCAGGAACTATGGGTGGCAGCACAAAAGCGTCAATCTCAAGTATTCATAATCAACGCATAGGCATAGTCGTGCACGCTCCCTATTGTATTTTTACGTATCTAAATTTTATTATGTACTTTTTAGTTCTTAGCTTATCTTAAAAATATTTTATACTTTAACAATTCAAGGTTCTTGTTCTTACTTACCCTCGAAACTCGAGATCCGGCCTCGAGTTTCTGTGTTATTGGCTCGTTATATTTATATAAATTCAGGGAAGATTATCATCTATGGATGGATGCTATCAAAGAGGAAATTACTTATACCAGCTTCTTTGAACATTCAAGATGAATTTTTCTTTTAAATCAATCAATCAATTTCAACTAAACAATTATATTTGAATTTTCATATACCATCCAATCGAACAGAAGTATCCTTCCTCCGCCACCAGCCCTACGCCACAGAGAAGGGAGTCGTTCCCACCGGTTTGCGCCTCGCTTATAAATGCTATTTTAACGCGGAAAAAAAGATTAATTAACTAATTGAGCCGTCGGACCGCCCCGTGCTCTTTTTTAAGCTTTTTTCATACGACTAATTATGATGATTGCTTGAAATGACAGCGGGATAGTATGAATGTTTTAAGGGCAATTTTGTATTCGGGTAACTCTTTAACTGAGGAATATTTTAAACAGGTCGATTGTTTCCAGTGAAGTTTTGCTTGTTGAAGTGCATTAATAAAGTAATACAGGCAGTTTATGCCTATCTCAGACACCAGCTCCTCACATTGCTAATTAGACAAATAGTATAAAAACCTAAAATAAGCTTGTCATTGTGAGGAGAAATAAAAAAAATATTATTAAAATAATAGAGTTCCGTGTTGATTGTTTTGATTTAAATATTGTGGACCTATGCAAGAATTCTCAGTACCTAGTTGCAAGGAAACATCTTGACGTGATAGGAAAACAATAACATTAAAAATCGAAGCTTGAGAAGAATTTGCTATTTTGCACTTAATTACCTATGTAGTAGCTCGAAACAACCAAGTTTTCCAAAAACCCGTTGTGTTTTATGCAATTTCAGTTACTTTAAAAATTTTAGCTGTCACTCCGCCACAAATCATTCCTTTGCACATCACAACCGAACATAATTAAAAAATAATCATAAAACACACAACTTTCAGGCATTGTGAGTTACCGACTACGAAATACCCACAACATGGTAAGAGAGACAATATGGCTCGAATGTTTAATTAGCGCATTGCAGG